>JAOUQT010301231.1:0-16049 GCA_025769995.1 Xyliphius kryptos | reverse complement strand
ATAATAATAATAATAATAATAATAATAATACATTCAACTTATATAGCGCCTTTTAAGATTCCCAAAGACGCTTTACAATGATGTGTGGAAAGCATGTAGCATCGTTAGCAGCGACCCATGCCATGTCTTCCGATATCAGGGAGCGCCAGGATGGTAAATAGTCAATGGCCGCTCCTGATCAAAACACAACCGGTGAAAGAGTCGAACCCTAAAACGCTCACGTCCAGATCTGGCAAATCCACCTGTGCGCTTTCCTCCGATCACAGAGCAAACAGTGTGCAAGTCCACGTGTCACTCCATGAACTGGCAGCCATATTGCAGCTACAACCAGCCGATAAATGTAGCTGGAAACTGAGAGCCACGGGTCGGCGACAATCATCTCTATCCTCCATCACTAGCTACAGCTACAACAGGACAGATAAATTGAGTAAGAGCCGATCAGCTCGTGACACGTCTTCGAATAATCTGAACCAATAGATAGTCAGTGTTTGCTCGGGTGCAAAACGGAACCAGCGAAAAAGTCATATCCTAAAACAAACATGTCCAGAGCATGTCCAGTCCACCGGTGCACTCCATATTGCAGCCACATTATCTGTGATAAATAGTCATCTGAGAGTCTTCTTCTTCTTCTTCATCTTTTGGCTGTTTTCCCTGTCGCCAGTGGTCGCCACAGTGAGTCCCTCGCATCAAGTTCTACGCCGGATGCCCTTCCCGACGCAAACCCCCACCTCCTTGGGCTTGGGAGATGAACACGCATCATTGATTTGGCAGTTTTACACTGTATGCCCTTCCTGACGCACTGAGTGTAATGTAATAATTGTAATTAATACCTTTAAAAGTTTGTATATTTAATTATTTCTGCGTATTTCTAGCATGCAGGTGCAGTGTTTTGTTTGGGGCCTACATGTATTGAACTACAAATTACAGATGTTTTAAAGCAGGGGTCACCAACATAGAGAACGCGGGCACCAGGTAGCCCGCACTGACTACATGGGTAGCCCAGGGACCTGTTCTAAAAACAGCTCACCATAGTGCCACTTACCAGCGAGCAGCATGTCATTTTTTGTTGTTCTTCAATGATGCGCTCTGGCGACCCCTGGTGACCCCTGGTGAAGGGAGAGGACAAAAGGAGAAGAAGAAGAAGATTCTTCTCTTCGGGGCAGAAATGAGAAAGAAAGCATAATTTTCACAGTAAATGGGTCCTTCTTTTTTTTTTACCACCGAGAAAGATTCCTGCGTGTGTCTCTGAACTGGACATTGTCCTTTCAGTTGCGACTTCAGTGATTTGAAGTGGAGGGCATTTAAGGGAAGGGGTTTATGCATATATCAGGGAGTAGGTTTGACCTTTTTGAGGTCAGGATTACACTTGGGGACTTCCTTATTGTTCATTCACTCATTTCTTTTCTGTACCCGTTTAATCCTTGTTCTAGGGTCACAGGGAAGCCTGTGCCCACCCGGCAACTATGGGCCCGAGGGCAGGAACAACCCTAGACAAGGCGCCAAGTCATCATAGAGCGCACACACACACACACATTTACACACTAATGCGCAATTTACAGACACCAATTAACCAATCATGCATGTCTTTGGAATGCGTGAGGAAAACCGGAGAAGAACATGAGGAGAACATGCAAACTCCATACAGAAATTCCCAAGTCGAACCCGGGATCTTCTTGCTGTGAGGCCACATCACTATCCACTGTGCCAACGTGGCACTAACCGCATTTTTTCCTGTTTGAATATTGCATTTTAAATCATATTCAGCACATGGTGAAATCGTACCAGGAGGTAAACCAGATGCGTAGTACACCGGGCAGGGGTTGTTCTTGGAAGAATATCAAAAAATGGATATTCCTTATAGATAGTAAGCGTATTTAAATATTACTTTTCATAATAACTTAAATAAGCAATATTTGCATTTTGATATTCATTCATTCATTCATTTTCTATACCCACTCAATTCTAGTTTTAGGGTCACGGGCAACCCAGTGCAACTCTGGGTGCGAGAGCAGGAACAACCATAGACAGGGCACTAATCTATGATAGGGCACACACACACATGGGCAATTTAGAGAAATCAATTAACTTAGCATGTATGTCTTTGGAATTTGGATGAAAACCAGAGTAGCTGGAGAAAACTCACGCAAACACAGGGAGAACATGCAAACTCCACACAGAAATTTACAAAGTTGCCCCTGTGGTGTTATTTCGGCTGTTACTATTACTTGTTTGCAGTGTTTGCAAAATATGTAAGCAGTATTTCCACTGTTCAACAGTATTTTTTGATATAATGTGTGTTGGACTTAGGCAGGGTATGGGCGAATGTGGTTTGTTTTGGCTGGAGGGGTGTTTTGGAATGGGATTTCAGGTGTGGAGGTTGGGGGGGCTCGGTTGGTGTTGGGGTAGGCTTGCTTGGGGCCCCCAAATTACGTGAAAAGACCCTGCTCTTCTTATAAGGTAAAAGGTAAAAGAGAAAGGAAAATAATAATAAATATAAGCCCAAACAATGAAGGACAATTTATTTTAAAAACAATTCAACTGAAAAAAAATAAAGAACACATTTATAAAATCACTTGTCCAAAATGTGAGTAAAAAAATGAACTGAACTAAAAGTTTCAGGACTTTTTGAAGCGCGGAAGGTAGCTCTACGCGAGAGAGCATTGAAAATAGAACAACTTAAAAAAGGAAATAAAACAGCAGCGGGTGGCACTTAAGTCAGCACTCTATTGATAAGTGTGTGGCACGGTCAGCTCTGGAACACTGCTCACAGAAAACACAAAGCCACACCAATAACTGGCATGAGAAGAAGAGGAAGAAAAGAGAAGAGATTGGAAATAAAAGAATAAACACACTGAATCTACCTTTTTTCCTGTCTGAAATTACCTCCAGGCAGAGCCCTTATCACCTTCCCAGCTCGATGTATCTTTATCTCACCTTTTCTTAATTTTGGACTGAGCAAGACCCTGTTTGCGCCTTATTGGCGCTGTGGCATCAGGTAGCGTGACGCCGTTCTCTGCCGCTGCCTATGGCAAGGCGAATGTCAATGTCGATATCTAACCCCTGTCAATACTAATAATAACTATTTATCAATTTGTTTAACATTCCATGGTTTCCCATGTTGAGCAGATTTAAGACATAAGATAAGGTCAGTCTAGTCCAGATTATATATGTATTTTTTTCAACAGATTTTATGTGAAAAGATTTGAAAATTTTAATGCATTTATAATGTTGGAACTGGTGCTGCTGCCCAGTCTGTTTTAGATAGGTCTTCCTTGCAAAACAGGAGTGTTATCTAATCGGGTTTTACCTGGTTAAATAAAGGCTAAAAATGTTGTACTAAATTTCTCTATTTCTCTTTTAAAGGGTATAGGTGGCTTGCCAGGCCCACGGGGTGTTACTGGTCGAGAGGGCCGAGAGGGCATTCCTGGAGTAGATGGCATTCCAGGGAAGGACGGAAGTAAAGGAATACCTGTGGGCGTAATTTTTATCTGTTTATTTTCAGTTATAATTTTATTATTGTTATATGTGTTATATATGCTGTATATACAGCTAATTAGTTTGCAGATACATTAATACACAATCCCACCTTCTCTCACAATCAAATATCACACTTTTTTCAGGGTGATCAAGGAGATGATGGAGAGGTTGGGCTTCCTGGGAAATCTGGAGCAAGTGGGAAAATGGGTATTCAGGGTTTACCGGGAGACCAAGGTTCATTTGGCCCAAAGGTGAGTGAAAGCTTCAGGCAAACATACAGTTTAAACCAAACAAATATAAGTCATGATATAAATTACATTTGTGCAATCCTACAAAAAACTGCTTGCTAAGAGTCAATGAATAATTATTAAACATACTATAACAGCATTTAGAGTCGATCTTGTCTTTTCTTTAAGAAATGTGTCATAGTCAAAGAAATGTTAAATATAAACATACAGTACCTCTATTTTTATGTTCTGTAGTTTGACTTATTGTTTTTATATAATCATAATGTGTTTCATAATATGTTTAGATTTTCATTGGGAGTTGAGCACATTAAAGGATCAAAATAATTTAGAAGATTAGATGAGAAAGTCTGAAAAGTCAGATTGAGATTGTTTAGATGTGTGAAAGTGATACATTTTTGCCACTATGTTCGCACATAGCGGAATTGGTCCTCTGCATGTAACCCATTTGTGCAGTGAAACACACAAATACACACACACTGGTGAAGTGACCACACGTGCCCGCAGCAGTAAGCAGCCATCAGAAGCGCCCGGGGAGCAATTGGGGGTTAGGTGCCTTGCCCAAGGGCACTTCAGCATGACTTGTCGCTACTTGGAATCGAACCAGGGACCTTCCGGTCGTAAGGCTAGTTCCTTAACCACAAGCCTATGAGAGACAGTGAGTATGTTGGTAGAAGGATGCTAGAGATTGAGATACCAAGCAGGAGGAGGAGAACAAGTGGCATGTGAGGAGGCTTTAGATGTGGTGAGGGAGGACATGGAATTGTTAGGTGTTAAAGAGAAAGATGCAGAGGACAGGGTTAAATGGAGATGGTTGATCTGCAATGGCAACGCCTTAAAGGAAAAGGTGAACGGAAAACAAGTATAAATTATTTCATATTGGTGACTTTTTTTGTCACGGTTAGAATTAATTTTACTTTTAATATTATGTTGTTTTAGTTTAATCCCAGGTTTTCATTTCAATATACAAGATTATTAAATATTTAATATATTTTGCATCTAATTCATGTTAATTGTCAATAACCTGGCATTTTAGTGCCAGATACTCATAAGGTAATCTACTAACACTGATAAATTCTTACATGCAAAAGAAATTCTGTATATTTGTATTCTAGCACGGGTACACTCCTAACCCACAGTTCTTATGGCATCAGTTCTGAGACTGTGTGTCTTGATTTTTTTGTGATTTCAGTAGACAGAATTAAATTTGGTTTAATTTATGCAATAATAGTCTATGCTAATTATTCTCTCTACCATCTCTAATAATTGTCAGGGTGAAAGAGGCCTTCGAGGTCCTCCTGGTCCTTCAGGAAAAAGAGGATTTAAAGGAGGAATGGGACTGCCAGGAGCTCAGGGAATTCCAGGACCCAAAGGACAGCCAGTGAGTATCATAAACACTATATTAGGGCCCCAAATGGCCATTACTAAAACTTTTTCTACAATGCTTTGATATATATATTTTTAAATCAAAGATTAAATCCCTTGGGAATTAAAGTAATTTGTTTGTTTCCAAGTACTGTTTACTTTTTACTATTCCATAATTTTTCATTTTCCAAAAAAACTGAGATGTATTTAAATACATTAGTTTAGAGTTTTATATATTTAATATGAACTGTCTAATTTAATATGAAATATCTAATAAATATCTCTTTAGATACTAAGATATAATATGGTTTTGACATGTGTGGACTATTAGTTTATGCTTGTTTTATATACAGGTTTTGTTTTATATAGTTTTAGATACAAGTCTAGTAATTAAAATATATATTTTTTTATTTTATACATATAATGTTACATATCTAAAGATTTTTCAGAATTTTGCTGCAATTTTCAGACATACAGAAGACTTCTTTATTAGATTTTTTTAGGTAAAATCTGGTGTGGGTTTTCTGATTCATTTTACTATTCATTTAATTGTCATATGATTGTCATATCATATGACATCATTGCATTGATAGTTGGTTACATGGATGTGCACTGTGTGAAGAGATAAACTGATTGAGTTTAATAATCCCTTGTCAGCCGTTTAAGAATGGGAATCGAATGTGATATTTTAGTGCTATTTTACAGAGCATTCCTACCCTGGTATTTGGTGACATTTTGAGGACAAATTCTTATTGTTTTACATGAAATTACTAAAGACGCTGTCTATATATGTGTTTTATAGAATGTTTATAGATAGATAAGTATTTTTAGTAGTATATTTTTTGAGCTTCATGTCATGTTTTTTAGGGAGATATCGGAGAGCCTGGCTTTCCAGGTATTCTAGGAGTGTTTGGTCCAAAGGTAAGACAAACTTTTGGTTTACTGAACTCATTATGAAATTATCTGTCCTTGGAAGCTGGGTGTTGAAACTTCTACTCTGCCAAGAAACTATAAATACAAAGATAAA
Organism: Xyliphius kryptos; assembly: GCA_025769995.1. Lineage (NCBI taxonomy): Eukaryota > Metazoa > Chordata > Actinopteri > Siluriformes > Aspredinidae > Xyliphius > Xyliphius kryptos. The sequence continues at coordinate 9,935 of JAOUQT010301231.1, read as the reverse complement.
CATGGAAATCTGTTGGACTACCATTTACATCACAATTAATATTTGTCCTGCATTTATAAGTGTGTGCACACAAATTAATTAATGGAAAAGGACAGACATTATCACCTGCCAATAAACATAACACTAATCATACAAAAGTGGCAAATGCCACAAAAATAGTATATGATCAGCACTTTTCTTATTAATGTATACATGCTTTTATACAGTATGTTTAGTTAATACTGTCTTATTTTTGCACAGGGTCCTCCTGGAGACTTTGGGCCAATAGGCATTCATGGGCCTAAAGGGCCTCCTGGCCAAATGGTGAGATGACACATACATGGGCATAAAAACAACAACATCAACAACTCACACATACACACACACACAGTGGAACAGAGTGTTTTTTTGGGTGATCTCAAAAACTATTGGTCTCTTTTAGCCTTGTGAAATAAAATATGCATTTCTTTTTAATTTCTAAATTATTATTATTTTTTTACACCTGCTTTGATTTTTCTAGTTTCAAACTACGATATATGCTGTTGTCTTCAATACATACGAATATTATATGTTATATTGTATTTCTATTAATCTTTTCAGAAAGTATTAATGTGTATGAGTATTTCAAGACATAAAAATTTACGTTTATTTATTTTCCCATTGTCCTCAGGGTAAAGGTGGGCTGACTGGTCCTGTTGGGATAATTGGCCCAGGTGGTAGTACTGTAAGTAATGTGTCAGTTATAATTTTTATTATGCAAACAACATTGTTCAGAATAATTTAAACACTTAAATAACAAAAACAAACAAAACAACTACAAAATGCAATAATAGTACAAAGAATAATTTTCAACGTTTGCGCACCAGTTCTACATGCCAAAGATTAACAGAGCTTAATTATAAATAGAGAATCTAGACAAGTATCTTTAATGCTGCTCATGTGTTTCATTTTTTTTGCCCCCACACATGCAGAATGTCATAAATTGGTCATAACTTGGGAATCTGTCACTGGGCTTATTAACATTTTAGCAACAAATCAAATCAAACTGTATCTGCAAAGTTTGAAGTGGCCACAAAATACAAATTTGACTGAAACTGATATAATTATGCTAACAATTATAAATAGCATGATTCAAATTAAATTTACTAGTAACATGTGTGTAGTTTGAGGCTTATCATAACAGGGTTCTTTCTTTGCCACACTTTAGAAATAAAATTAAATAATAAAATGTATTTTAATTTTCTGTGGGTGGTATAGACGTCTTTTGGCAGGTCCCTGGGTCGAATCCTGGGTGGGCAGACTGGGTCTATTATGTTCCCCTCTTTGGCACATATTTATAATATTGACCTGTTCTGATATCATAAAAATATAAACAATTACAACCTTTAAACATGTGTTTTCTATAAAATGCTTTGCAATATTTTTTCCCATTAATACAACAGTTCACTGAACTGAATATAAGCAATCACTGATTGCAAGTAAACACTGACTCTCATCTAGACATGATAGTCTGACACATGACTTTCTCGGTCTCTGACTATTAACCAGGGTCCTAGAGGAGATTCTGGAAGCAGAGGAGAAATGGTAATTTCAGATATTATACACACACACACACATTTGATGCAATGTTTTAGTTACAAAAAAAAATATGTTGTGCTTTTGTTTATTTTGTCTCACAGGGTGCTCAGGGTCCAAGGGTGAGGCTTTGTATACATCACAGGCTCAGGCATGCACACATAATTTACAGTTCTCAGTTATTTACAATATGCTGAATGTTTTAGGGTGCTCCTGGACGTCAAGGACCCCCTGGACCTCCGGTAAGTTTGTAATCACATTTAATTTTCTTTATACGTGTACATAGAAGTGCACATAGAAACACAAACTAAACACTAATGTTTTGCTTTTGATGAAAATGTATTTTATTAGGGACCTCCTAGAATCCCAAAATCCATGGTAAGCATGTAAGCATGTTTTTTGCAGAATCGATCAGAATGAATATAAAAATGGATTGATTTGTGTATATATTTGTTCTAAAGCAACAAGACGATAGTGGTGGAACTTTATCTAAGTTTGTTGGTTCACCTGCTGCTTTTAAAACCAAGGTGCGTATTCAAAATGTATATATTCTAACACAACACAAAATACACACAACAACGCAATACAAACCTACACTACACAACACTACATTGCCCTCATCCAAAATGTCATACTTAATAATTATGTATACCAATATGTACTGTATATATGATGCAGTGCTTAAAAAGTAAAGCAGTATCTATCTTCTTTCAATGCGTGTTCAGTATTTGCAGAACTTATAATCAGACACATTACCTCCACCATTTTACCAGTGTCATGGAATGAAAGACATCACAAATCTTCATAAATCTCCACAGTAAATGCATTCACTTTCAGCAATTATTTTGAGATAATAATAATAATCATCGATTTTATTTTTAACGTAATTCACATTATAACAAATCTCAAAGTGCCACCAAAAAGAAAGATAAAACACTAATATGGCAGCAATATAAACAATATTACCTTTATTTATTTATATAAGATTATGTTCTGCTAAAAAGAATGGTTTTAAGTTCTATCTTAAAAGTTTCAACTGTGGTTCCTTCAAACGGTCAGTTAGAACAGAAAGCCCGATCACCCATGGTTTAAAGCTTTGATAATGGAGGTAGGAGGTAAATTATGTTTGTAGAGCAGTTCGGGATGAGGTTTGTGTGGTGATCAGATCGTTTAAATAGAATCATGTCCATAAATACACTGATGACTACCTTTTCAGGAGAGTGGAGAGTGGAGTTTCATCAGGAATTTGTCAGCACAGATTTTTCACTTTTCACTTTTTCCCATGCATCATCCCCATTTACATTATTCCTCTTTATTATTATCTTTTTTGCACTTTGTCTTTGATGTCATCATCACTCTTTCGCTTCTACCTTCCTCAATTCCCTCACGTTCTCTCTCTCTCAGGTAGCACAGCTAATAGATCTTCCTATGGACCAAGCTCCAGAGATCTTAAAGACTCTGCACTATTTGAGTTTGTTGGTTCTCAGTTTGAAGAATCCACTAGGAACACGGGATCATCCAGCTCGCCTTTGCCGGGACCTTATAACCTGCCAGCACAAATTCAACGATGGTGTGTATAAATTTAAAATGTTAAAATGTTCTTGCCTATGTAGTACAGTTTGTGAATAATAATACATTTTATACGATTCAATAAATGCTATTTGTACATTTTATGTTTCATTTTTATAGGCACTTACTGGATTGACCCAAATCTGGGTTGTCCCATGGACGCAATTGAAGTGACATGCAACTTCACAAGAGGCGGGCTCACCTGCCTTAGACCAATTACTGTGTCCAAGGTAAAGTGAAATTTAGAATTAAAAATAAGTATAGAATCAGAATGAGCATATTCTAATCAACAGTCATATTACTCCATTAATTCACTAGGTTTATTGTACCACATGTCAATAATGTTTCCTATTGAAGTATTGCACAAAAAGACTTTTTAATCAGATAAGACATTATATCTACCACTATAAATTCTAATCTCCAGTTATAGTTACATTTATAATGACAGAGGATTTTTTATGAATGATGAAATGCACATTGAAAAGGTGTTTATTGACCCACCCAGCAGGGAATATCATGAATTTGACTGGTCAGCTTTTCCTGTCATTTGCCAATACATTCACATTGCACCCACAAAAATGCAAAAATGCAAATGTTTTAAATTAGTTAATGGTTATATTTTAATTTATTCATGAAATATATATTTATATAATGTTTCAAATATAAGCTAGTTTTGTTAGGCCTTCTAATAACAGTTTGAAAGGCCTGACCGCACACTGTTATAATACATATTTATAGGGTTGTTGCCGGTAACAGTGCACAGTGACAGGTCAGAGTGTGTCAACACCAGGCAATAATTGAAGCAACTAAAATATGTAGTGATTCAAGATACTATAGTAAATAATGATACTAATAATACTAGTAAATTGTGATTCAGCTTTTTACAAAATGCTCATGTGTGAGTTGTTTTTTTAGTTGGAGTTCAGAGTCAGACCTGTCCAAATGAACTTCCTGCACCTGCTGGGTTCAGGGGCAGAGCAACGCATCACCATCCACTGTCTTAATATTTCTGTCTGGAGCTCCACCCCAAGTCAGACTCCTTCAAAGAATTCAGTAAGGTTTATCACATGGAATGGAATGATGCTGGAACCAGAAGTGTTGGAAGACACATGCTGGGTGAGAATTCCACAAAACACACATGCACACACAGACACACACACTATTATTCTGTTTAGCAGTTTCTTAATCATACAGGTGCTGGTCATAACATTAGAATAACATGAAAAAGTTGACTAATTTCTATAATTCCATTCAAAAGGAGAAACTTGAATTTTATATGCATTCATTACACACAGACTGAAATTCTGTATCTCAGAAAATTGGAATACTGTAAAAAAAATTCAATATTGAAGACACCTGGTACTACACTATTATTATCTAATTAATTCAAAACACCTGCAAATGCCATTGAATGGTCCCACAGTCTAGTTCTGTAGGCTCCACAATCATGTCCAAAAGACAACCACTGACACCTTGCACAAGCATGGCAATACACAAAAGGTCTGTGTGTCCATGAACCATCTGTGTGTCCATAAACAGTAATACAGAAGCAAAAGGAAGAAAAAGATGTAGTAGAAAAAAGTGTACAAGCAATAGTGATAACAGCACCCTGAAGAGAATTATCGAACAAAGCCCATTCAAAAATGTGGGGGGGATTTGCACAAAGACTGGACTGCCGCTGAAGTCAGAGCTTCAAGAACAAGATGCACAGTTCGTATAAATTGTGTCAAGGCACTTTTGAACAAGGCAGCTTCAGAAGCTGCTGCTGAGTGGTCCAAAGTTAAGTTTTCTGATGAAAGTAAATTTTGCTTTGGAAATCAAGGCCCCAGAGTCTGGAGGATGTGAAGAGAGGCACTGAATCCACGTCACTTGAGGTCTAGTTTAAAATTTCCACTGTCAGTAATGGTTTTGGGATCCATGCCATCCGCTGGTTTTGGTCCAATGTTTGCATTTACAGCTCAGTTATGAAGCATTAGAGTGTTATACTGTAGCCCCATAAATATCCATTGTAAAACAGGGTTCAGATATTGCAGTTAAGCTTAAACCAAAATGGTGAATATATTATTTATTTTTAATAAATTATTGTACATATTTATTAGAGCATTTCAGCCAAGTGAAGTGTTGCAAAAAATAATTTCTTCTACTTTAAAAATGTTTTTCTTGATTGAAGAAAATAATTGTTATTAATGTTTCTAATACATTTGTTTTTTACATGCAGCAACGCAATGGCCATTGGAGGAGTGCTGTCTTTCTGTTTAAAGTGACAGATGCCTCACTGCTACCCATTAAAAACATTGTTAATCTGCCAAAATCCACCTCCATGTCACGCTATCACCTGGAGGTCGGATCTGTGTGTTTCCCATAGTGTGATGCACAGGTGAATGGATGCATAAGTGTGTCCACTTCCTTGCACACTATAACTCACTGAAGCTACTTACGTCACTGCCTCTTTATTGGACTGCAAAAACAGGAGGAAGGTGGTGTGGGCAGGACTTCTGGGGGATTTAGCACTAAAAGAATATGGGAGAGAAATTCACCCGTCTGGCCTTAGGGGTCACGTCAGAGAAAGACCCAGTTTATATACTGTAGGCACAGAACATCCAGGCCAGTGAGATAATACCCAGTTCTATCTCTTTATCCCTTTCTTTCTCTTTAATTTCACTGCTGTCCTTTATCTATCTATCTATCTATCTATCTATCTATTTATCTATCTATTCCCCTTTCTTTCACTGTTCTCTTTCTGTCTCTCTTCACTCTACCCTTCTCTCTCATCTCACTCTCTCTTTTTCTTTCTTTCTTTCCTTCTTTCTTTCTATCCTTCTCTTTCTCTCTCTCTCTATATATATATATATATATAGAGAGAGAGAGAGAGAGTTAGAGAGAGTGAGAGAGAGTGAGAGAGAAGGAAAGAAATGTATATTCCTTTCTCTCTATTGCTGTCAGTCTCTCTTTATTATATTATTGACCAGTATAAGTTACAATAATGCTTGTCCTAATGAAGCATACTGTATTGTAGAGAATTATAAATTGGAAACTATAAATACATTAATGATGCTTTTATATAATAACAATATTAGTAATGCAGACAGTGCAATACAGAAAGAACGTGTTTATTAGAGGTTGATTAAAATTTTAAGCGTATTTCAGCGGTATTGTCAACAATCAGATGTGTGTTATTTAACAGGGAGGTATAAGTGTGTGTTCGTGTGTGTACATTTAAGTACGTGTTGACAAGAAGATGTGTGTGTATAGAGAGGCATGTGTGTAGATGCGTGTGCAACGTATAGTTCTCTTGACATTACCGGTTGCATACAAATGATACACCTCACAATATGGTCACAGTGATTTGGTGGCATTTCTCAGGCAAAATGTGAGGAGGTATGCAAAGGAGCATATCTTATTAGTGCTGATGGGGCTTGCTTGCTCAGTGGGGCGTGTCTACCTCTCACGCTAATAGCTGAGTATTATTTAAAATGTTCAAGAATGGTGCTAAATGTACTTGTTCAAAAAGTTATACAATCAATTAACAATTTCTAGAACAGAAACGCTAAGCATGTTGACATGCTGCAGTTTCAAAATGCAAAAGCTGTCTTTCATTCCTCTTTGATTTGTAGCAGCGGGAACAGAAAAATCATAATAATGCTTATTGTATCGCATCCTACATAGACTACTTCACCTGCTGAATCTGCCCTTAACTCCTCATCACAGGAGCACAGCGTTAAGAATGATTATGGCAAAGTGTGCTTGAATAATTGAATGCTTAACCCTATTCTATGGAGCACATCTGTGCAGCCAACATTTTTTTTTGTTTGGTGATGCACACTATTTTTGTTAATATTGTAAGATGACATTTATTTAGCAGACACTTACAATTTTGAAGCAACTTTAAGACAACAACTTTCTTTAATCCCGATGGCAATGGCAATGTGAAAGCATGCAAAACTTAACATACAGCAGAAGAATTATTTTTGTAGGCCTGGGCCTTCCAGACAGTTCAGTAGGCCCACTGATTTCTGATCTCCTGGTTTCTAGAAATTGAGGAATAATCATGCTGTTGCAAAAAGGGGAATGAAAAAAGAAACTTTTTTAGCATGAATAAAACTTATTTAAGACCAGAAAAAACAGACAGTTCTGAAGCATTCATAGCCAACATATTGGAGTGTTCAATAAGTTATCTACCTAAATATGAAAACAGAATATTTAAAGAAAATTGATGTTGCTACCTTTCTATGTAATTCCTCTTAACACATTTATTCAATTTCATCAACAGCTTGCTGTAGCCTCTTTGACTGCATTATTGCTAAGAAATCATTGCCCAGTCATTAATATCCTCATCTTACAAGAGCGAAAATAATGATTGGGAGGAATAGACAGTGGTGTAGATGGTTAAGCTCCAAAAAGCCATATTCAGTGATTACAGCTTGTTATTTGTGAGACGTTTGAGCTGGCCCACTGGCTTGAACCAGAAACACACCTGACCACAACTTCCAATGTCCCTGCATTTTACTTCATTTGTCAATCTCACAGACCTGCACAGTAAACCTGAGCCCTCTAACACTGTCAGATCATACTGAAGTAGATAACATATTACCTACGTAGGCTTGCGGTTGCGGGACCGGAAGGTCCGATTCCTGGTTACCGTCAAATTGAATACGGTTGAAGTGCCCTTGGGCAAGGCACCTATTTCCCGATTGCTCTCCAGCTGTTGTGGAGGCTGCTCACTGCTCCAGGCACGTGTGCTCAATTCACGTGTGTATATTTTTGTGTTTCACTGCACATATGGGTTTAAGGCAGGGGACCAATTCCTGCTGTGTGCAAGCATCGTGGAAATTGATTACTTCCAAATATCACTTTCAAATATTGAACACCCCTTATATGTTTGGATCAATGCTTACAGAATCCTGGATACCTCAGTTTGTAGAATTTGAGCTGCTGGGAAAAAGGAGTGTTAGTAACTTGGGCTTCCATTCCCTGGGGCTGCAAAAGCTGACAAGAGATTTGTATGCTCAGTCAGTTTATCCCTATCCCAAATCTGTGCAGCCAACTACAGCAAAGGGATGATGGCATATGACTTACATAAAGACCTTGTTAAAAGTAAAATAGCTCAAAAGACAGCCATAGAACATATTGGAGTAAAGGAATTTTGACCTTGATCAAATTCAAGATCTCTAAGGTTGCTGTGCATCTAAATATCAGTTGTATTATAAATAAACATCCATGCTGTGAGTGGCTGTAGTTGTTTTTTTTGTTTTGTTTTTTTTTGCTCCATGCCTGTAAAATTATACCTGCACAGCTAAAAATGCTCTATTAGAAAGCTATATGTTTCCTCTCTGTTTACATGTTGTGCAATTACTTTATACCATACATACTAGCTAATCCTAGCTAATTTATCTTTTAAATTTCTGATTTTCTGACCAGAAAACATGTCCCCGTGATGTATTCACAGTAGCATCTGTAACTAGTTGTCAAAGTATTGTTGTTGTTGTTTTTGTTATATAAATCTGTAAAGTTAGACTCCAAAGAAGGATATAAATTCAATATATTATAAATATATGGCTGTTGGTAAAACAATACATAACTATGCTATATTCTTTATTATGCTTTATTTTTTATTATTTTTGTTATTTAACAGTAATTTATTCCATACTATATAATATATGGCAGTATTTCTCATCTCCAATCATGGGAACCAACTGGTCTACAGAGCTCAACATTTTCCATACTGTAGACAAGCATTTTGGGAGCAGAGAACTCGTCTCGCCGGAGATGAAGCAGCTCCTCATGTGGTTTCAAAGTGTGGGAATTTTTGTGAATATTCTGTGAAATACAGATACATCACCCTTCCTGATTTGTCATTCATGGGTCCAATCTGTGTTGTTCACTATTTGCATGTAAATATGACTAAAATCCCACCTTGTCTAAACATTGCCTTTTCATTTTCTGTATTTATCATTTTAGACCTATCGGCCATCGCGTTTTCATCACAGTCTTTCATTATTAGTTAAACATCTGGAACTTAGAACTGGCTATTTTACATACCCAATAAATATGTCGTTACATGCTTTACTGTACTTTGCAAATGTCTTTTTTATATGTGCAGCAAGTACCAAGTACATTGAGAAATGTTCATGAATTGATTCTGAATGATTACAGGAGATTTGTCTTGCTCTTTTATAATGTCAAATGGCCAGCTGCAGTACCGTGCTTCTAGATATAAGAATGGTTAAGAGTCTGCTTTAATACACAACAGTGGCAGCTTCTGGGTCTTGAATCACAGCCCTTAATCACTGAGCCATCACTGACCGCTTAATCATGTAATGTGAATTACATAATTGTAAATGAGATATGTCAGAGAATATAGAGAAGGGGGTAATAATTAGCCATATGTAAAATATTATATAAAAATATATATTCATGAATAAATGAAAACATTAAACAATTCGAAACACTTTTCTGCATTTTCTTGTGTGCTATAATGCACATATTTGTCCGAAAGTGGCACTAGAAAAATCAGTTCTGCTCATTAGAATGCCTTCTGCGGCTTGGCATCTAAGTGCTGTGAACCCCTTTAATGATATTTTGAAGGGATCAGCAAAAACCTCTCAGGTTCATGATTTTCTCTCTGGGGGTGGGCCCATATTCAATTCAATTCCAATTCAATTTTATTTATAAAGTGCTTTTAACAATAAGCATTTTCCCAAAGCAGCTTTACAAAAAACGTTTTTTATCCCAGAAGAGTAACGGTGGCAAGGAAAAACTCCCTGAATAAGTAAGGAAGAAACCTTGAGAGGAACCAGACTCATAAGGGAACC
>JAOUQT010301221.1:0-16049 GCA_025769995.1 Xyliphius kryptos | reverse complement strand
CTCTCCCTGATGTGTGCCGCTTTATAAGCTGTGACATCGTGTGCTGCAAGGAGAGGAATGGCATCAGAACCATACAGGGCTGGTGGGAGGTTCGACACGGCACAGTTATACGCAAGTGATGCTGTAAAAGCTCGCCGTGCTCAATGTAACTTTGTTGGCTTCATTCATTGCACCCCCCTTTACATTTTGGTGCCATAACCCAGGAAGGAATGAGGACCGAACACAGGATTCTGCACGACAGCGCTGGCTTTATTGCCAACTCGATCAAGGTTACATTGAGCATGTCAGGCTTTTACGCATCACTTGCGTATAACTGTTGTGTCCATGTCCAACATCCCACCATTCCTATAGGGTTTCGACTGTATCTCTCTCACAGTGGCACACGACGACACAGCTTATAAAGAGGCACATGTCATTAGGCGGAGCAGCATCTTATCAATATCACTGATGCACGCATTGGTGTCACCGCATCCATCCATCCAATATCTTCGGCTTATTCCTCTACTAGGATCGCAATGGGGTTCCCCATGCCCATCCAGAGGATAACATTTCGGGCGCTGGGCAGATACACCCAGTTCTCTGAGAGGCGAACGTGCTAATCACTAAGCCGCTGTGCCGCCCATGTTGTATTATTATTATTATTATTATTATTGTTAATATGTGAGTTTGTTAGAAGCACCTTACTGGCCTGCACAGAGCTATGAGGTCCTTTTTGTAGTCCTCTTGCCACAGGGGTTTAAAATTCAGCACCGTGCATTTTGGAAAATTGTGTGCTTCTAACTGGGAACAGTTTGGGGAAGGATGACTCCTTTGTGTACTAGAGCCCAGTCATGCTAAAACGATGTCCATAGACATTTAGTGTTTAGTGACTAAACTCTGTTCTGAGTCCTGACCTGAACTGTACTGAATTATTTTAGGATAAATTAAAATGGGGATTGTAGAACAGACCTTTTTGTTCAATATTCATGTTTGTCTTCACAAATGCTTTTTTTATGTAAATAAGCAAATATTTCCACAATGACATTTCAAAAGCTTAAATGCCTTAAAAGAAAGCTTTAGCCAATAATGCGCTTGTATAGCTTCTGGAGGCTGAATTGACCTGGAAATTCTATAAACACTCCTGAATGACTAATAACGCACTACTTTTATGTGCATCTATGGAACCAAAATAAATGTTTTAAATATAAAATGCCCCTTTACTATTTTCGCATTATTTTAGATGCTGCCCTTTTGTCCTTGTTTTTCTAATGCAATTTGTCATGTAATTTGAGAGAAAACATTTGCATGTGGTAAATGTATGTTTTGTGATATGCAACTGTTAATCCTACTTCTGTGTCCACTTTAGGTTTTGACACCCGAAGAGCTTCGCTTGGCACAGCGCGCCGTCGCGTTCGGCTGCATCAAATATGCCGATTTGTCCCACAATCGGGTCAATGACTACATCTTCTCATTCGACAAAATGTTGGATGATCGGGGCAACACGGCGGCCTACCTGCTGTACGCCTTCACCCGCATCAGGTGAGCATTACCAGTGGGTGGATCTTTGACTATATGCTGAGAGTCCTGGTGGTCTCGACTTAATAGATGGTAAAGCAGCATGTGGTGCTTGATGCTTGTTGACCCCCGTCCAAATGATTTCCTTTTGGCATAAGTCTATTTCTGCTCTATTTGTATGTTTTCAGATGGATCTGTTGTAAAATGCACTAAACTACTAAACAACAGCACTAAACAACTAAAAGTGTAGTTGAGTAATATTGAGTTCCTTGTTATTTTTTCAAATTATGTCTTGCTTCATAGAGAATAGTCAGTTATGATTTAGAACACACCAATAATTAAACTGGAAGCTCCCTCTGCAGCATGTGTTGATGCAGCTTATAAAGGGTGCACACAGTTGTTCGACGGCATCCTGTCAGGTGTGGTAACTACTTCCAATGAATAACGCCTTTGGCGCCGCCTTTTCTCCTTGATTGTAATCATAGACAACAATAATGCAATTTCTTAGACAAAACAAAATTGAAATACAACAGCTGAATAATAAAAAATAGCAATTTACAAATTAAAAGCTATTATAAACATGAGTTTTAAGGAAGGACTTAAATGTTTTGTCAATTATTGTTAATTTCAAACTGTGTGTATGTGTACACAGCTCTGGAGAAAATAAAATTTGAATAAAATGAACATTGATGTTTTATTCTATAAACTACTGACATGTCTCCAAAATTCCAACAAAAAATTTGTATTTATTTGCAGAAAATCTTCAAAATATTGAAAAAGATGCAGTGCTTTCAGATCCAAATAATTCAAAGAAAACAAGTTCATATTCATTAAGAAACAACAATACTAATGTTTTAACTCAAAAAGAATTCAAAAATCAATATTTGTTGGAAAAAACGTCTTTTTCATCTTCACATGCTTTTGGGTGACCGTATGTCACACTTGGTGCAAAATTAAAGCATTTGACATTGAGGCTGAAGTATCTTGCTGCAGAATTTGCCCTGTCTTGTGATTTGGACAATAACGGGAGGGAAGAACGCCTGGATACTTTAGGCTGTTGACTTTTGTTGCAACAGACGGTCCCAGTTTCTTGGAATCTTTTTCTTATCCTTTCAACTTGATGTTTGGACACGTTTAAGATTTCTGCCACCTCAGCAGACTTGGTCTTCACGGACTTTATGATCAACACTTTGGTTGGTGGTTGAATCTCTGGCATGTTGTCAGAGGTCAGGTTGCACTTCACATGAAAGTCTGGTGTGCTGAGCTTCTTTTAATACTCACTTGGGAATGTGTTAATTACATTATTTGTTCCAGGTAACACTTGAATCTCTGCTTGAATCATTTAAAGACATGACCAGACTTATGTCTTTGGAAAAAAAACTTGGTACATTTTGAAAAAATTGCTTAAAGTCTTGACAAGTAGATTGGATACAGTTTATTTTACATCCATTTTCACATCATTACCACAGAGTCTTTCATCCAGCCTTAGAGTTGGTTACTTGATATTGAGTTTCACTAATTTTCCTGCTTTCTCACCCCTCTTTAACGGCTTTACACTTGTACTCATATCTGCTTCTAATAGTAATATTAACAACAATCTTCTGGCATGGAGCATATATAGTACAAGTCAAAATTTTAAATACACCTTATTCATGGTCTATGATCTATTTCCTCCACTTACCATAAAGCTGGACTTTGTAGTTTTACAATTACAGACTGTAGTTCACCTGTTTCATTTTAGTCCTCTGTTGGTTCTCTATTGGTCAGGTGCATCACAGAACGGGTATAATTTGGTTGGCGTATTGTTTGTCAGTTTTGCAGTGACACTGATGCAGTAAGGTTTTTTTTTTTGGTGCAGCAGTGCTGCTGCTGTTTCATTAAAATCTGATAGGCTGAGCCACTTATCTAGCTGTGATATTATTCACAATATTCCACACCTCTGACCGCATCACATTCATATAAATGCGCGTTATAAAATCTATTGTTCTCCAGAACACTTTTCTAAACTACTTTCCTATTTGTTAAAAAAGCCGGAAATCTTTTACTTGTGTCAGGGTTCATTTTAAAAAACAGCAATAAGGCACTCAAGGTTGTGCAATATTGTCAATAATAACAACATTTACTTACTTACTCTTGTGCCTCATTGCTTTAATTAACACCTCAGTGACAAAATGATGCCGCAACCAAATAATACCTGCTACTATTTAGAGTTACTATTTAGGTCCTGGCCATTAGAGAACAGAGTAAAGAAGACTAACAGAGGTGTGCATGCCCGCTCATGCGCTAGTGCTTTAATTTACCACCATGCTTAATTTTAGGAGAGTTTTTGTTTTACAATCCAGTACTGCAAATTGGAGGTATTACCCACTGACTGCTTATTGATATTGATTGTAGGTTGTAACTACAAAACTCTGTTCTGCTGTACCACCCTTCTGTGTGTCATTTAAACGGTTACAGTGAGGAAGACCTGTTAGTTCGCCTCTAACAACTCCACCTCCACTCATTATTCTAAATTAGAAGCACCTGTTTGAGGTTGTTAGCTGCATAAAGACACCTGTCCACCCCACACAAGTAAGTGAAGTTAGACTCCAACTATTAACAAAGCTAAGACCAAAGAGCTGTCCAAAAACACCAGAGACAAAATGGCGGCCCTCCACAAGGCTGGAAAGGGCTACGGGGCGATTGCCAAGCAGCTTGGTTTAAAAAGATCAACTGTTGGAGCAATTATTAGAAGATGGCAGAAGCTAAACATGACCGTGAATGTTCCTTCGGACTGAGGCTTCACGCAAGATCTCACCTCATGGCGTATCAATAATTATAAGAAAGGTGAGGAATCATGCTACATGGGAGGAACTGGCCAATAACCTGAAGAGAGCTGGCACCACTGTTTCCAAGGTTAATGTTGATAATGCAAGGCACGGTGGGTTCTCCTGCTTAAATAAGCACATGTCCAGGCCCGTCTTAAGTTTGCACATGACCATTTGGATGATCATGGGAGAAAGTTCTGTGGTCAGATGAGACCAAAAAGAAGTTTTTGGACTTAATTCCACTTGCTGTGTTTGGAGGACGAATAATGATGAGTAACATCCAAAAAACACCATCCCTACTGTGAAGCATGGGGGTGGAAGCATCATGCTTTGGGGGGATTTTTCTGCATATTGGACAGGACGACTGCACTGTATTAGGAAGAGGATGACTGACCACATATTGTGAGATTTTGGGGAACAACCTCCTTCCCTCATTTAGAGCATTGAAGATGGGTCATGGCTGGGTCTTCCAACATGACAATGACCCAAAGCACACAGGCAGGATAACCAAGAAGTGGCTCCATAAGAAGCATATCGAAGTTATTGAGTGGCCTAGCCAGTCTCCAGACCTAAGCCCTATAAAAAATCTTTGGAGTGAGCTAAAACTCCTCTGGAGGATTGGCCTAAAATCCTAGTGTGTGTGCAAACCTGGTGAAAAATACAGGAAATGTTTGACCTCTGCAATTGCAAACAAATGCTACTGTTCTAAATATTAACATTGATTTTCACAGGTTTTTAAATACTTATTTGCAGCAGTAACCCACAGATAAATTATTTTAAAAAATAATTTTGATTTATTTTTAGATTGTTTCTTACAGGTGACATGCACCTAAGATGAACATTTCAGGACCCCCCACCCCCCTTCCCCATGATTTTCAAGTGGGAAAACTTTCAAAGTCGCAGGGTTCAAATACTAATTTTCCTCACTCTGTTAAGGCACTGCTTCAGAATGGAATGTGAAATGAGTGGGGTTCCTCAGTTATAGAGCAAGCCTGATTTGTGTTCAGCAGTTTTATTGGATCTTATAATACAATGAGAAACGATGAACCTATTAAACAATGCACTTTTAAGGTGTAATGATCCAGTGGAGGGTATTTTATTAGTATCATGGAGGATGTAAAACATAGTTACTTTTTGTGGTTTTTTTTGCTATTAAAAATTACTGTGCAGCTTAAGAAGAATCAATAAAAGTATTTGGGTGGTCAGTGTTCTGCACTGGAAAATCAGATGGCACATTAGTTCATATCATTTCCCCCTAATTAATGCTTAAATTCTCCCTAAAAATGTTTTTTTTTTTTTGTTTTTCTTTGTTTTTCAACAGTTTCATGAGTTGATTTAACATGCAGATTACATGCACTGTAATGATTTAAACTGTTCTGCAGTCTGTTTTGAAAAGGTGATAATTAGGTTTAATTTAAAAAGACATTGTATTGGATCATATTTTAATCAAATCGAATCGTATCCTGGTGAATTCTTAAGTATCAAAAATGATTAAATCGTTGGCTTGAAGAATCAATATTGCATTGAATTGTCACAAAGGCTCTGATTTACACCCCTAGTCATTTTCTCTGTTCTTTTTATAAAAGCCCTATATTTTGAGCTGCGCTTATATAGACGGTCCTTCGTTGAGTGGTAATAGAAAGCCTTTTAGTTTTTCTTTTTTTTTTCCCCCCTTTTTTTGTCGTTTCCTACAGCATGGGGATTTTGGACAGTTAAGTGATGCTTTTGATTCCACAGGCTTTTTGTGCGCTGCTAATGTAATTGTAATGGCATCGGGTCTACATTGCCGTCAGTGTGATGTTTGCAGAAGTGCTTCTGGAGTTGTAGTGCATGTTTACCTCTGCGCTCTCCATCTCTGTTAGGTAGTTGGCCTTGTGTCAAGAGTTCGGAGTCTGTCATCACACCTCGGCTCCCTCCATTGTTGGCCTTAGTGCCTCCTCTTGGCTCTGCATTCTCCTCTCTCCTTCTTCTAAATTAGACTCAGTATTCCAGTGCCATTTCACTAGCACAAGTTCAATATAATCTTATTCACACAGGCGTGCTGTTTCTGTAACACCATGATAATTCGACCTTTAATGAGAACAGCTAATAATAAAAACAATTTTTAAAAATCTGTCGGTCTACTCAGTATATTTTTTAACTCAATTTTTTGGTATTTTTATTTTACACTCTTGCTTTACCAATATTTGTCGTGCTCTTATTGTCAACATTCTTATGGATTACAGATCGATAGCCAGGCTAGCCAACATTGGAGAGGCGGAACTGCACAAGGCAGCGGAGACCTGCGAGATTGTGCTGGAGCATGAGAAAGAGTGGAAACTTGGCAAGTGCATCCTGCGCTTGCCTGAAATCCTGCAGAAAATCTTGGACGACCTGCTGATGCACACGTTATGTGACTACCTCTATGAGCTGGCTACCACCTTCACCGAGTTCTATGACACCTGCTACTGTGTGGAAAAGGACCGCAAGACGGGTGAGGCTCACAGCATGCATGCAAACATCCAGATTTAATGTGCTAAGTGCACACCAGCGGGTTCTAATAGCAGCGCAGGGATTGCTGTTAGGATTGAAAACAATTTTTTTTAACGCCTTCATCCACTTTAAAAGCGTACCACCACCTAATATAAAATTGTAATATACATATAATTCGAGGAATTATAGCAGTTGTGCCCACAACTTTTTAATTTTTATTTTTTTAAAGCTTTAATGGTTAAACCTCTATATACACATCATGTTGCTATAATTAGCAATACAAGGCAATCCCACTGAAAAAAACACTATTATTCTGATGATTTTCACTGAATTATGTCAGTAATATGGGAGGAGTCTGACAGTAGCTCCTGACTCTCAAACGGGTTTTCCGAATGATCATCAGTGATGGTAAAGCAATGAGGCACGAGCGGGCACGTCGTGCCTAAGAACACCTTTTTCTTGTGATTTATTCACAATAATGCACTGAAAGCAAAAAACTAATAAATTTGCTTTCCATGACATAAACCAGTCCATTTTTTTAAATGAACCCTAATGCTAGTATTAGATTTCTCGTTTAACAAATACTACTGCCATCTAGTGGCCAAATAACAAAACGCAGTTTATGAAAAAGTTTTGGAGAACAATAGGTTTTATATTGTGCATTTATACGAATGTGAAGCGGTTGGAGGTGTGGGTTATTTTTAATTTTGAATGTCACGGCTAAACAAGCGGTTCAGCCAAGCAGATTACGGACCAGAACTAGCCGTTTTATAAATATATTCATATGCGACATATAAATAATTTACTCTTACACTTTTAATATTATAATTAAATGTAAACAAGTGATACTTTTCAAGAAGTAACAACAAGCAGAGAATACAAAAAGCTGGATCCATAAACTAACAGCATGGCATGTAATATCCAACTCTATACAAATCACCAGAAAGGGGGGTGGAGCATCATAAACAGGTGGAAGAGGGGAAAGTTTGCTCTACCAACCACATGCACCTCCATCTTGAAGATGGCTTCACTAAGGGAATCCACTGTCTGGAACTGATGTTAATTTTTGTATGCAGCTCAACAATCCTACCACGTTCAGTCTGAGCTTTTTTTTTTTTGCTTTTGCCTGGAGGTCTTGACAGTGTAAATACTTGACCGAAAATGATATGGAATCCATATTTTTGTACTGCTTTTGGCTTTTAAAGGCTATGGGCTTAAACTTTTGATCAGCTGAATTTTAGTTTTTAAAAAAATTGGCTACTCAACAGTTTTGGTCTCTTGCGCTGATTTTTAAAAATTTTTTATTTGCTTTGTGAAGCTCTTCTTAGAACCACCTTAATATCCAAAAGTGCAAAATTCAAATTCTTGCAATTTTTAATTGGTCTTTAAGATTTTGATCAGGAGTGTATTGGGCGAGCCTAAATTATAGCTTAAAAACCTTTAATGTAGCCACGGCCCGCGAGTTTGTACTTACGTCATACATGACATAGATGTTGGCCAGATAAACTAAATATGCAAAATGACAAAAAGGTGTGGTGTTTTTGGCTAAAGTAATTTAATGTACAGTGGCATACGATGTACGTCCGCTCACTTCATGCCAGACGACAAAAACAGTCTGGCCCTTGACTTCACAAAATTTCCTCTATCAGGACCTTATAGAATTATAGAACTAAATACTCCTGTTTTACCTCTTTCAGAGTAAGGCTGCGCAATGGTAACCATATTACTTTGTGGTTTGCCTTCCTTTAGTATAATAATAAGCACAAAGCTTATTGTTTTAGATTATTATTTTGAGTAGTATTACTATTTTAACCATATTGGTTTTTGCTTGTTAAAAGCTGTGTAGGCCCAAAGTACAAAATCTGCTATTGACTAGAAGTCCTTACAGAGGGTGGAAAAGACAGTGGAGACGATAATAGGAACCTTACTTCCACCCATTCAGAACACTGCCACTCTGAACAGAACTCAAAATATTTACGGAGCAGTAGCAAGTCTTCGATGCAGCCAGATTCAACAGCCAGATGAACAGCCTTCTTTCCACATGCCAGAAGACAAATAAACGCTGCTCCTTTATTTTAACTACCTCATACATTTCATTCATTTATTATCTTCCGCTGGCTTATGAGGGTCGTGGTGGGGCTCCCCATGCCCATCCAGGGAAGAACCTTTCGGGAACCCAGGACAGGACACCAATCCATCACTGGGCACACCATACACAAAAAAACACACAATACGGGGCAATTTAGAGCAATGAATTCACCTTGAATCCCTGTTTCTGGATTGTGGGAGGATACCGGAGAACCCGGAGGAAACCCACATGGACACGGGGAGAACATGGAAACATGGATTGGAACCGGGAATTTCCAGCGCTGAGAGGTGAATGTGCTAATCACTAAGCCACCAAACTGCCTCCTCATACATTTTACACTGTAAAATGCTGAACATAGTACTGGCTACAAAACTATGACCCTACTTTAGTGTTCTCTAGTTCTCAAAAGAATTACTTTTCCCTACTTTATTTTGCACAACTTTTTATCAAAATCGTCAGTTTTGCATCACGTACTGTAAATATGCTTTAGTTTTTATAAATCTTGAGTAAATTCCTAATCCTTCAAATCACGTCTGATGTGCCGATGTAGTAAAAATGGAAACTAGACTAGAAAGAAATCCGCTGTAGGTCCTTCAAGACCCGACTTTATTACAGAACCTAATTGCCTTGTTAACTAATGACCTTAGCTGACACAGGCTTTGTCCTGTAGATATGTATAAATGGGCAACACTGAATTTTTGTATGGTGAAAAATACGACTCCAGTCCGGTCTCCTCTCTCAGCACCTTGTGTACTACCGCCAAATTAAATTTTCTCGTTAAGAGCTGGTTACACAGACATTGATGAAGCTAGCTCATCTCAGATTAAATAGCTCTTTTAATATAGACGAATGAAAACTGAGCTTCACAAAAGAGATTAGAAGCCCTGCTGAACTGTGACTGGATTGAGGAAGAAAAAAAAGATTGGAAAAAGTTGCTTTCTCACTATGGTGATTAGATCCTCTTTGAACTTTGAAGATCTTAGTTCAGTTATGTTTGACTGAAGATTATAGACCTTCAGACTTGACTCCTTTGCAACAGCATAGAGAATCCTGCTTTGAATATAGAATGTGGGGTGTGTAATAATGGCATTGTTCCCAAAGACCTTTCCTCCCACTGCACTGAATTAACAGCAAAGGCAGGTATAGATCAAATCATTACGGGAGTTTGTGAAGTAAATGCCACATAAGAGCGAGCGGCTTTGCTGTTTCGGCAAAAAAAATTAAATAAAAATCAGCTTTTTTCCCTCTAAATTTACACTATTTATTTTGAATGATAAAATATAATACTGTGCACAACATTAGAGGAATTTACTCAAATTGCACTTGAATTCATAATTTAACACCTAATTTGCAGCATTTGACTTAAAGTAAAATTAAAACATAACATAATAAAACTCCCATTATGAAACAGTTTCATGCTTAAATCTGATTGGCTGAGCTGTTTGTCCACCCGCGACATTATCTACACCTATAAATGCAAAAACCCTCAATGACTCACTCACTCATCACTAATTCTCCCACTTCCCGAGTAACTACAACGCTGAATTTTGGCATCGTGGTTCCCTTTCATGTCCTTGGAAAAGTATTTCTCACTTTCCTAAATTCATTTTCTAAAAATAAATTCTAAAACATACTGATAAATTCACATAAGAAAGCAAAGCAACTGCGGAAAAAATATAAACAGTAAGTCGATTCTTGATAAGCACTAAGCCCGTTGTGGCTGTTGTTTATAAATGGTGTTCCTGTAATTTTTTTTATCGTTAGCGCAACCGGTATCCTATTTCTTAGCGATCAATCTTCACTTTAAAAACTGGACGAGATCACATTGTGGAAGACCAGTATAATTATACAATATAATTATAATAATATAATATAATAATATTATTATATTTCAAAGAACTCATTTATGAATCAAACTATTATATTAATATTTTATTATAGTGTGCTTGTAAGGGTTTCATAAAAAGCAATGATCCACTTAAGGTTGTGCATTATTGTAAATAAATCATGGGAAGCAATATTACACGCCATCTTATGCCTTAGTGTTTTTTACGTTGGAAACATTTTAGGTTTTGTATTTATTCCAATATGCAAATACATCTAAAAATAAATAGCAAGTGTGCATTTTTAAAAAATGCAGTTTTGTTTTACTCAAAGAGTCAAAGTCAAAAGTCTCACATAGTTGTTAATTATTTGATTACATTAAAAAATTATAGTGACATGTACGTGTGATCTGTTTATCCAGCTTCTAAAATGAATTTTAAATTCCTAAATGTCTTTGCATAAATGACTTTAAAAGTATGGCTTGTTAACTTTTCATTCTGCTTCTCAGGGAATGTGGTCAAAGTAAACATGTGGAGGATGCTCTTGTGTGACGCCACAGCCGCTGTCATGGCCAAAGGCTTTGATATTTTGGGTCTCACCCCAGTGCAGAGGATGTAACCTGATCGATGGACTTTCAGCCCGACACTGATGTCCAGTTGTATTTTTATGGTAAACCAAATAAAACCCAAACTGCTCCTTGTAAAATGTCTTTTGGCTCTATTGCTCATCTTTCTTCATATAAATGTCAGAAATGCTATCCGGAGATTAAGCGACGTGCAACCTGGAGCTGCCATTCAGAATCTGTAAAGCTATAGAGCTCCAGAGGTGATAGATGCGACCCCACTGACCGCTGACTAATAATGTTAACTAAAAAAAAGAAGCATTTGTTCTTGTCAAAAATTATGGCTTACAGATGGATTGCATTGTATATACTTTTGAGACATACTGTATTTTCTGCTGAAACTGCAGAAACTGTTAAAGTGATAAAATATCATTTACTAGCTTAACCTTTTTTTTTTTTGCCTGTGTGGCGAGCATTTTTACAGCATGTTTTATTGAACTTACTGATTTGCTAATTTGGCAAGATAACTTTCTTCAATTCAGTCTTTATAAAATTTTTTGAGATGCAAAGCGGTGCAGCGGGATCAGACACATTTAGACTGATGCCTTCGTTGCTGTTGACTCATAACATGCCTTACAGCATTAGCTTCAAACTTAATCGAAATGACACGCACCAAGTGTCCTATAGATTAGCAGGTAACATTTTACCTAAAGCTGATATTCATAATGCATTAAACACCTTTTTAAGGCTTTCTAAAGTATTCATAATGCTTCATAGTACTTGTTATAAACCTAATGTTCATAGATGTACATAACCACACTCATAAAGTGTTATAAGAAGATGCCATAAGGCTTTATAACACAAAGTGACATAATGCATCATAAATTATGTATTTTTAACTGTTCAACTTATGAACATCGAAAGAATTTAAATAAGTTCATGTTATAATGCATTATGTCACTTTGTGTTATAAAGCTTCATGTATGACTGTTATAACAATTTATGACTATCATTATGAACATCTACGTATGTACATTAACAAAGGCTTATGACAAATATTATAAAGCTTTATGAATGCACTTATAATTCTTTTTGAATACCGGTGTTCATAGAATGTGTTACCGATTAGCGTGAAGGAACCTGCTTGTTAAAGTGAAGTAGTCGCTCATTAAATAGGTTTACCTCTGCATCCTTACTGTAGCCAGTATAATGTTTCAGATCCTTTGGGCGAGCTGAACCTCACTGATTAAATTTTTGGTGATAATCACAAGGAGGTAGTCAAAGTTGTTACTGTTTTTCGAAATGTTTTTTAATCTGTTCTACCAAATGGCTGATTTTCTTACGATTTCTGCTTTGTTGCAATATTTTTGCATTACTTATACCTTTTGTGGATTTAGTCACTGAGTGAATACATCTTCTATATTTAACATTATTTTAGTGTACAAATATTTTCTTCCTTGGTGAATAACCCTATTTCTTCTGAGATAAACTAAGACTAAAATAAAATATATATGATGGTGCATGTGCTATTATCAATAATACAAATGTTACCTTTAAAGAATTTTAACCAGGGAACGCAGACTTATGCATGACACTATACTGCATTTACTGGATTTTTTCTAATTGAATAAAACATTTGGGGATATAATGGGCAGGTGTTTTGTTTTTGCTCTTTTAACTTGGGCTATGAATCTTCTGTACTTAGTCTGGTACAATAAATGACTTAACTTGGATGTTATTTTAGTATAATTTATTAACACTTCTACACAAGAAATGATCAAATTAATTTAACTTTTTTGGGCTCAGAAGCTTCTTTGTTTAAAGAAATAAATACAGGTTAGCTATTTTAGGATACACAAATATAGTTCAGGATGACGCTTGCGCTTAAACGAACTGCTGATTAATTGTATGAGTTGGCCTGTAATCATCTAAGATTAATTGGATAGATTTTTCCTTTACAATTTAGTTATTAACAGATAGGTAAGCTGTCAATCACAGATTAGAAAAATATTCTAATTGGTCTAATTAAATTGGTCTGTTTTTCGTTATAGTTGGTCAGAGATAATTTCATGAAAATGGAGAAAATATTTTGCTGAGTTCAAACTTAATTTCTAAATGTTTAATGTGCTATTTGGTATCCTTAATATTTACACATTTAGAAATATTTACACTTGGTCATTTAGCTGATGCTTTTATGCAAAATGACTTACAGGTACCCCGAACTAATTGGGGGTCAGAACACAGGGTTAATATTACAACCCTGGAGCAATTTGGGTTTAGGGTTCTTGCTCAAGGACCCACATTGATAGTTTCAGTGGACATGGGATTTAAACCCTTAACCTTCAGATTGCTAGTTCAACACACATTTACAATGACCAATTTTATTTAAACCCTTCGTTCATTTTCATATCATGAGAGATTAGAGAAATCCCAACAATCTGACTGACTACATTATGATGCTGCAATAAGTGACTAGGTATAAAAAGAACAAATGTTGCCTTTAAATTTTAACCAGGGAACGCAGACTTTTGCATGACACTATACTGTATTTTAAAAAAGTAGAATAAAAGTTTTGTATGCAAGCCATGCGAGTTCAAAAGTCATGTTCAAGAATTTTTGTTTAAGTCATCTATAAACACCAAAGAGAACCTTCAAGGCTGGAACTTGGCATCATGCTTCACTACCATGTTATTGGAAAAAAACGGTTTTCTAGTTCCTATGTTCGATTGTTCGTTCGCTAGCACCATCGATCGAAACACCTCGGATGGATTGGAGTCTTAGCGAGTACCTACAAAGCTGAGGTTTGGCGCCACAAGAAGAAAGCAACCGCATGGACACAATTAACACTATTCATTCCACATGTTCATTTAAGAGTTTTAATTGCTACAAGCCTCACTCTAATAATACGTTCATTTAAAATATAAACTCCAAAGCCATTACACATTCAAAAACAATTGCCTTTCAACTTTTACATTGTTACCACGTTCTACACCGTAGCGCTGCACGGGTATTCAGCTAGATCACTTACATTTAGTTATTTAGCAGACGCTTTTATCCGAAGTGACTTACAAATATCCCAACCTAGTCGGGGTCAGAACACAGGGCTGATTCAGAACCCTGGAGCAATGAGGGTTAAGGGTCTTGCTCAAGAACCCACATTGGTAACTTCAGTGGACCCAGGCTTTGAACCCCAAACCCTTAGATTGATAGTCCAACACCCTAACCACTGAGCTGCCACTCGCCTCACACTAAAGTTCCTGTTATGTAGTTGTTTTTTTTTTAAAGAAACCTTTGGGAGGACCGAGGCTCAGACGAGGACTCATTCTCTTTAGAGCGGCCCGGCAGCATTACAGCGCAGAACCGCCATGGACAGATTGTGTAAAGATCAGGTGCCACTTATTTAACAATTGGAAAAACCATAGAAGTCCATCCTGCTGAACTGCAATGCTATCAGTCCAACAGATATCCAGTTTCCATCCCATAATCGTGGTAGTCGCAGTGCCATGGGTGAAGAGTTGACGACACATTAAAGAACTGAGATTTCTGCTAATGTCCTTATATTTTTTAACAATATCATGTACAGTACAGATGGTTAGGATGCTAATCATTTAGCATTTCTGCACAGAGAATTGCTGTGTTTAAGACTTTACTACACAAAGAAAACTGACTATTTTGTCCCTGGAAAAGCAGATTTTTTTTTATGCAACTAGTGTACCATGACACCAGTAATGTGAAATGTTTTAAGCTCACTGTGTGGGGGGTTGCAGGCATTAAATTAAACATTCCATTGCATTTTGGAAATATAAAAAATATATATTCACAAAAATATGTGAGGTTCAAGAGCATTGCATAACATTTCAAATCACAGCTACGCTACTCACATTTAAATCCAGGTTAACAGTTATACAAACAACACATTTACCTAAATACATTCCGCTGGCCTGCTACAGTAGTAAACCCCTGGCCCGCGCCTTTATTGGTATTACAGATCTTTAGGAGTGGTTAACTTTAAGTACATAACCTTAATGTCAGCGCCTCGAGGTGTAACAGCCAGTCACCCTGTCGAACACAAAATAACAGGTGTTCCGGAACACTTAGGTCATAAGGTCTCGAACCCAGCCGCTAGCAAAACAGTGTTCATTTACCTGACAAGATGCTTGTTTGGAAGGCAGAGAGGTCACTCGTATCTCAGGTCTCATTAGAACGCCAAAAAATGTACTGATTATAGGGTAAGCATCCTATTAGTATTGGAATTCTTTGGTTAAAAAAAATGTGTCACGTTGGAGCAGTTGTGGGTTTGTGGTTTAGGAACCAGCCTTGTGACTTGAATGTCCCTCTGTCTCACCAAGTACTAAGGCTAAAGTGCCTTTGGGGAGGCACCCAAACCCAATTGCTCCTTGAGCACTGTATACAAGATTGCCCACTGCTTTGGGCTCGTGTGCTCACTTCACCTCGGATGGGTTAAATATGGAGAACAAATTTTGGTAACACTTTACCTAAATATTCATACGCCGTATAATTGAGCCCTTCCTCAGGACAACATTGTTGATCCTTTTATTCTATCGCCACCATAAACTCCAGAAGTATTCATGTAGTCAGCATATTGGTGAGCAGACGGTACATGTTTCTGTGACTAACAATGGAGAGCACGTCTCAGAAGGTATCCAAACGTTGGCAAACGACGGTCACTGCCATGTTGCAAAGTTCAAGAGCAACAGTTAGTTTAATGATATTTACCCAGAGATAAGCGACTAAATTACCTGATGCAGGAATTTGTTAGAAAAGGGGGTGGGGCTTCATC
>JAOUQT010301198.1:0-16055 GCA_025769995.1 Xyliphius kryptos | reverse complement strand
TCGCAATAGTGATTTGAGGCCGTATCGTCCCAGCCCTAGTGTGGTATTAGCTGAGTTCTGTCTCAAGTTTATAAAACAATCCCACGACATGAAAACAAAATAAAAAAAGATTTAACAGAAGATGGTCACAGTGAGAAACACTACAGACCTCCACACACACATTCACAACTTTCCTTTACCTACGGGAATTCAAACTGACAAGTCCACACATAGATCAGAAGAACATACAAAAGCACGTAGAATCGAGCCAGGAACTCTGAACTGAGTCAGCGTGACCCCCACCCTCACCAGGTCCCAGTTAATAATAGATGTTGTGGTGTATCTGTTCGCTTCCTTTCTGTATTTATTCACTTGTTTTGATTTTCAGCCTCTGAATGATTTTATTTCGGGACAGATTTCAGGGGGGGGGGGGGGGTAATAAAAGTTTTTTTTTTAATTCTGCAGGTCCTCATTTGAATGAAGTACACAACTCGTTTACGGGAAAAGACCGAGGCAAACCGACGTGTCCCTTCATCTGGCTCCGATTTTTGTTTTTTCAAAAGCACTCCTCACGAAAGTTGCCATTCAGAAAGCCTTATAATATTTCCCTCCAGCCGCTTCTGGCACCTTGTGGAACAGCCAGCGGGAAAGCAGCAGGCTGCTAAATATAAACGGGAAAAAGGTAGCTTTGTAAAAAGAGAGTAAATGAGTAAAGGCCGAGGTGAAAGTTGCTGTAGGAAGGGGCTGAGGGGCAAAAATTATTTGCCCTTCATGAAAGAAATGATTGTCCCGTTTCCAGAGGCAGGAAAGTTAAGCAGCTTGGGTTCAGGTCTGTACTTCAGCAGAAGAGGAGCGAGAGGATCAGACGCTAACTTTAAATAACTTACATCACCTGCTTCAAAAAAAACACGGCCGGTAAAAATCAGGAAATTTAACAAGAAATAAATACGAACCGGCTCTGAAATGCTGAGGACGGAAGCTCATCCCACGTCCGTCCGTCCGTCTGTTTAAATTTGAAATTTTTACTGTAGATTTATTTAATCTCTGAAGAACGTTGGAATAATCTCCTCTTATTTTTATAACACCGTTTTTCATCCTGCACTCATTTTGAAGGACTTTGTTGTGAGCTGATGGAGGTTGTGATGTCACAGAGGCGCTCGCCGCCTCATTAGACTTCTCTTAATGAATCTATAGAATGATTTATAATCTGAATGGTTGTTATGGGATTATGGGTTCAACATTTTCAGCATTAATTGGGAACCTGGTCGTGTCCCGTTAACCCACCGCGCTGCTCGAGTTCGCTGGGGGTCTCATTGGGGAGCGCTTTGGCGTTAGGTATTTACTGTTTGTTACACATTTAGTAGTTTTTGGTGTTTTTAATGAAAGCAGAGATTAAACTCGGATCGATCCAAAAGGATTCTGATTCTGCTGCAACGCTTTCTGTTCCACTCACAGTTCACCTGCAGACCGACACCGGGCAAAGTCCAGCTTCTTATCTCCAACACACACACACACACACACACACACACACACACTCACACTCACACTCCCATTGTGGAAAACTAGAGTAGAACACACCGTACCCACTGTTAAGTGTGGGGGTGAACAGGTGGGGATATGGAATTGTGTTATTATGTATTTTATCAATAATGACAGGAATGTTGTCGTAATGTTTGGTTTCAATAAAAACGTTTTATTTAATCACTTATCCTGAAAAACTACAACATGATAAATATCTCAGGTGAGAGAGATGCCTCCTTGTCTCGGTGTCTGGCTCTAAATTTGACACACTTACTCAAACACACACACACACACACACACACACACACCTTAAGGCTTAAACGGGTGGCTAAATGCTTTCCTTTAAAAGGCTTCTGTGCAAACAGACTGAACTCCTCCTCCAGGATGTAGTGGAGGATCTTCAGAGGGGAGAGCCTCCAACCGCAGCACTGAATGCTGGTCTATGTGTTTACCCGGGTCACGTCAGGAGATACGTCATTAAGCGTCAGGTTAGGACCGTACACACTGCGACGCTTTACAATCACAGGAGGTCATCACTGAGGGTCAGGCAGGGGGGCCTTTATCCCCAAAAACAATTCCATACAGTACAAACATGACAGGAGCGTTACTTTAAGGTTAAAATCAGACGTGGTACAAACTGAGATAGAACACTCTGATGACTGATTACTTCATTTGAATTATTCTATTCAAAAATGTAACCGTGGGGTGGCACAGTAGCTTAGTGGTTAGCATGTTCTCCTCTTAGTGGTGAGGATTCTGTGTTCGAATCCTGATCTGGGTGGAGTTTCCATGTCCTCCCCGTGTCCGCATGGGTTTTCACCAGTTTCCTCCCACAGTCCAAAAACATGGATTCAAGGTAAATTGGATGTTCTAAATTGCCCTGTATAGTGTATGTGTGTTTGTGTGTGTGTGGCTGTGACCGGCGATGGATTGGCACCCTGTCCTGGGCGTATCTACCCAGCGTTCTCCCCTGGATGGGCATGGGGAACCCCACCGTGACCCTCATACAGGAAAAAGTGGAAGATAATGAATGAAAACTCGAAATAATTTTTATTTCATGTTGGAAACTTTTGTACAAAAAACTACCACTAACAAAAAAAATTGTTGGTGTGTGAAACTGAGATTTAAACGATGAACCCCTGTAGAAACAATGAGGGGGTCACAATCAGGGGTCCTAATCGATCGGATCAGATCTCATGCTGTGAGACATTTTCACTTTAATGAAGCGGGGAACACAAAGCCCCTGACTCTTTGGAACAGGCCTCTGCAGCGGGCGCTGCATGTGTGAGGGGTCCGGTCCACAAGCACTAAACTCAGGACACATTCACAGGAATCTGAGGAGCCTTTGAACACACAGAACCCGTGGTAGGTTCACAACCACTGAAATCTGTATCACAAATCTGACACAAAAATGAGACACAAACATGAGACACAAACGTAAGACACAAAAATGAGACACAAAAATGAGACACAAACATGACACACAAACATGACACACAAACATGACAAACAAACGTGAGACACTAACGTGAGACACTAACGTGAGACACAAACATGAGATACAAGCATGAGATGCAAATATGAGATACAAACATGAAAGATAAAAGTGAACGACCTCTGTCATGCTGAAGACTCGCTCGTAAGTGAAACAGTGCGATGACTCGGAGTCGTGTAGGCCGCTCGGTTCATACCTGTGAGTGTACTGTAGCGCTGTAAACCCTCACGGATTCACGTTGACGTCATCACTGCTCTCTACTCTATCACGCTGGGCGGACGATACCACTGTGAGGTATTAAATGGGGCGAGCCGTTCAAATCCATGTGTGTTTTCGGGCACACTGTTTTATCATTATTACGTGTTTATTTAATGTACACAGTGTAAAGCGTGTTTAAAGTCACCTACCTCCTCCACACACGCGCCCCCGCCGTTAATAACGAGAGGAAGGAGAGCAGTTTTCCAAATCCCTCCCTCGCCCCCTCATTCTCACTCACTACACAGGGCTCATAACAAAGTGGTGAACTGATGCAGTGAGTGAATGTCCAACATCTGGCAGGTTTTTCGAGCCGATTTAAAGGTGATTTATTAAAAGCTCCAGATGTTCTGAGTTGTCTTTAAAGGGTCACATAAATAAGATCAGCGTGGCGTTCAGACTGAAGGCCGGACAGCTGGTCAGCCGGAGGATGAGATCAGGTCAACAAACCTGTTCAGATCAATAACAGTTTGATTTGATTTATATTAAAAGTTTAGAAACTTCCTGATTAATTGAGACTCACTGCATTAATAGATCTATAGATTCTATACAGCGCTGAGTTTAAATAAATACCACGATAAACTTTACTTTGACTTGAATCAGTTTTACCTTCATCACTCATAATAATCATGTTGATATGAATGAGCCGAGTGGATTCAGAGCAGATGTGTGAGGGACATCATCAATGCAGGGCAACTTTTCTGTGCAAAAAAATGAAATGCCATGCTTTTTTCACTCACACACAGACAGACACACACCCCTGAAACAGAGGTCAGCAGTGCTGTGTACTGTGTGTAAATAAGGTTCGGCTGATTAGTTGCTATGGCACTGCGTTCATCAGCAGATCATTAGCCTTCAGATCTGTCCTGCTGTCAGATACATAGATCTTGTGTTTAGCCGGTCATGGTTTAAAGCATTTAGCCCCCCGTGTAAGCCCTAAAGGCGTGAGTGTGTGTTTTTGTTTGTTTTCAGTTATGTCTCGTGTGCAGGTTATTACATTAGTGTGTTGAGTTTGGATCAAACCCGTCCTCTGTATCACTCAGGTGCTCAGAGTCTCCTCAACGTATTCATCCGTCCAAACTGTTCCAGACCTGCAACCAGTGTGTTCTGCTGCTTTATTTAACCAGGGTGGGACGGCGGTCAGTGCTCTCACCTCACAGAACGCAGTCTGCTTCCTGACCAGAGGAACAAAATTCTCTCTGTCTGGGGTTTGCATGTTCTCCCAGTTTCTGTATGTTATTTTTACCAAAAATCTGAATGTGAAGTGAACACGGGTCAAATACTTGTTTCAGCTGCTTCCCCGCCCCACATTCAAACCCGCTCCATGTGCACTTACAATCATTCCATTAAATACTTTAATGTTTGAAAGTCGGAGATAAAGACGACGTTGACATGAGACTCAAACAAACGCCCTTCGGAATGTTCTCAGTGTTTTTCTGGTGAAGAGTGCAGCCATGAATTTCACTTCTACCACAGTTTTATTTCATAGTTTCAATCTTTGGATGTCGTTACAAATGTAGTACACCACGAGAAAAACACACTTCTAAACTAAGAGCCGTGTTTGTTACTTTAGGAAATCTAAAAGAAAACTGTAACAATACTGTAACACAGCAATGCAGTAACTATCTCACACTCACTCACACACACACACACACACACACACACACACACACACACACACAGCATCCTAAAATTATCCAAAGTCCTAAAAAAAAACCACGATATATTAATTTCATTCCTTCATAAATAAGCGAGCGAGCCCCTCCATCACAAACGCCGTGACTGAAGCCGTACAGGAGCCACGCTGTTGCACCACAACCAGGTTCGATAAAAGCTCAAAGGTCCGAGGCAATTGGATTTTTAAGTGAGTTCATCAGCTCTGTTATCAGAACCAGGTTCCGTACACTCGTACCAGATCAATACACTTTATTAAAATATTTTACGACCGCCCGTTTGGGCCTCTGACCACAGACTTCAACGACGGCGTCAGCGGCCAGGTTTCCCGAGTCTCTAGGACGCATTGAGCACCGAGCGGCTGTACAGGGTCTGGTAGTAGGCACCGGAGTCGATGCCCGACGGTCCCGCCGGGTCATAAATCTGTTTGGCAGGAACAGGCGAGGCTGCGCCGTATCCGTTGTAGGCCAGAATGTGATCCTGGTAGGACTTGAGCTCCATCTTTTGCTCGTTGGACATCAGGTTGGTTATGGAAAACGGATGGTTAAAGTTGTACTGCGGGTCCAGGGACTTGAGTGGGTCGTTCTGCAGGTCCAGGTGCTGGATGGAGGAGGACAGGAGCTGGGGACTCGACGTCAGGCCCTCGGCATGCAGATGAGATCCTGAGATGGGCATGGAGGCCGTGCCAGCGGTCTGGAGAGGACCCTCGAGAGATACGAGGTTCATGTGCTGGTCTTCGGGGGCCGAACCGGGGTGAGAGATATCGGACGGCGCCGAGTCGATGCATTCGGGAGAACAGGTCGCGGGGCTGCCATCTTCGTGAGCGCCGTCACCCGCGTGTTTGCCGTTCACCTCGTCCTGAGACTTTAGACCCTTCTTTCCAGCCTTATCTTCAATCTTAAAACGCTTCTGGCGCCTCAGGTAGCATCCGTTCTCAAACATGTTGCCCGAGTTGGGGTGCAGCGCCCAGTAGGAACCTTTCCCGGGTTTATCCGGTGAGCGCGCCACTTTCACAAAGCAGTCATTAAATGAGAGAGAATGTCTGATGGAGTTCTGCCAGCGCTGCTGGTTCTCCCGGTAGTACGGAAACAGATCCATGATCCACTGATAGATCTCGTTCAGCGTCAGCATCTTATTGGTGGACTGCTGGATCGCCATAGTGATCAGCGAGATGTAGGAATATGGCGGCTTGGCGTGGGTCAGCGAGCGGCGGTACGGTTTCGGGACCTCTTTGGCGCGGGTCAGCACTGGAGAGGAGGTGTAGCTGAGCTGAGAGAGGGGTTGGTTGATATTCTGGTAGTGAGACAGGGACGTGAGGGATGAAGACGGTGGACTCATCTGTGCCAACGAGCTGGAGTTCAACGAGGGCCCGAGGTTCATATGATTGCTGGTGGCGCCCATGGCGTTGAGTCCCGGGGTTGTGTAACCCATGTTTACCGCGGAGCTGGCGTTGTTCAGGTTGATGTAGGTGTTCAGACTGCTCATGGAATTTATGGCACTTGGTGAAGAGTACATCTAAACACAGAATGTAAAGACATGAACATTTCAGTAAAGATTTAAACCAAACAAAATCCTCAAACACAGAGTGTCCATTCACTGTCCAGCCACGACTCAGAGTCCGGTTCAGGATTCCTCACGCCGATCGGATCAGGAATATTTTACAGAACATCAGATCTCATCTCCGTCTCGTTCATTTAATCAGTTCTATATTAATGATTACATCCGAATCTGAAAATGTGTTTATCAGTTTATTTAG
Organism: Xyliphius kryptos; assembly: GCA_025769995.1. Taxonomy (NCBI): domain Eukaryota; kingdom Metazoa; phylum Chordata; class Actinopteri; order Siluriformes; family Aspredinidae; genus Xyliphius; species Xyliphius kryptos. The sequence continues at coordinate 9,375 of JAOUQT010301198.1, read as the reverse complement.
TGTAGATTATTGAGGGAGTGTACGTTCAACAGTATATAACGTTGTCCAAAAAATACATTTGCAGGTAGAATTTTTTATTTTCACAGTAAACATTAAAAATAGATAGAACGTTGTGGAGTTTACAGACGGACTGGACTGAACCGCTTCGGTTTATACACTGACCGCAGCAGGGAGACCTTTGGCTCCAAAGATCCACTCGAACCCTAAAACCTGCGTCCAAACCACATTACTGCTGATTAAAGTGTCTGATTAAACCTCTGTGTGTGTGTGTGTGTGTGTGTGTGTGTGTGTGTGATCAGGATATTGAGTTCTTTAGAGAACCACAGCTTCGTCCCCGTGATGTAATTACATTTTTATCTAAAGAACATGTTTACAGCACCAGATGATGAATATTACACTGTAGAAAAAAACATCTTAAAAACCGTAGTTCAGTTTAAAACTTTGGAGGAACCTTTAAATGAGGCTTTGTGTAGCAGTGAGGAGGTTCCTTCAAAGTTTCACACAAAAGAACGTTTTTAACACAAATGATACACCAACAATACACATCTGTCTGTGTGCGTGTCTGTGTGTCTGTGTTACCTCGTTGGCCTCACTGTAAAATACGCTCCACTCTGGTATTTCATGAGTTTCCATCTTCACAGAGCTCAACATCCCAGATTAGAGGTCCAGGTGCGGGCTGTTTCGGTGAGATGAATCACTTTTTTGGGGTAAAGTCCTGATCTGAGTTGAATGTTGGTGACAAAATAAGAGAATAAAAAACTCTTTAAATCCCTGATAAATCCTAAAGAAACGCTCCGTTATTAACAAATCAAGATGAAGATTAAAAAGCTCGGGCCGGATCAGAGTCGGAGTTTGGTCGGTTCTTCTGAAGCGTGGATTAAATCCGGATGCTGCAGCCGGGCCGCTCCTGCGCGCGTGAGGGGGCGCGTTGTGTTGAATTAGTGTGTCGGGTTAAAGTCCACGCGGCTTTAAACTCAGGTGCAAGCCACGCCCAGTCCTCATTTACATATCACCACCACCATCATCATCATCATCATCATCACCTTCCTCCCTCCGTAAGGATCCAGGGATCCGTTAAAGCGGATGAGGCGCTCTGCCCCCTGCTGTTGTGTTTATTGGCCGCAGACGAAGCTTTTAAACGGCTTTAAACACAAACACACAAATATCATTCAACACAGAACCACAAAGAACCGAACTGAACTCAGCAAATCAAACTAAACAATATGAAAAATATCGATCATTCTGATCAGTAATCACGTGATAATCAGCATTCTGAACTTTCGACAAAAAGAAGCAAAAAACCCAAAATAACATCAAAGAACAGAAGTCCAGATTTCAGCTGCTTTGATCTTTTGGACTCTGAATGAACTGCTGTGATTCTCACTTTATTCAACTTTAGAATTATTCTGAAATAAAAGTGGAACATAAAGTTTAAATCTGAGTGGAATGCAGTACTTTACTGGAATCCGTGTAAATGTGTGTGGTTTACAGTGAACGTCTCTCTCTCTCTCTCTCTGAATCCACATTCAGACTCTCTCAGACTGATTCATCTCAATATCAATTGCGTTTCCTCTGAAGCTTAATGAATGGTCCTGTAATGGAGAACATGCTTTTGGGAGGGGGGCACGGCTCTAAAACGCCCCGCGCACCTGGTGGCGCTGTGTGCGCATGCGCAGATCCGAACCCTGCTGCAGGAAGGCTGTAATGTTTGACGTGATGGCGATTAAGCTGTTTTTTAGCATGTTCTCCTTCTGCTTTCGATAAACTTGAGGTCGATAGATTATGACAGTGAAATCATCCTTTATTAGACCTGACTTTAGAGTTTATGAGCGCGTTATAAACTTACTGCACGTGCGGCGGCTCTTGTTTGATGTTCTTTAATTATATAAAAAAGCGCAGAGCTCGGGTTCGGTTCGGGAGAAAGTATGTGGTCATGATTTAAAGTTAAAACCTTTTATTCATTAGATCCGTACTGACCCCCACCCCCCAGACGCGCGCGCCGCCCTCCCGCCGTTCCGACACCTCGTTCATTAACACCTCAATAATTAGTGAACAAAAGCTTTAATAATGGGTCACTAATGGAGGAAGAGGCACATTTAAAGGTTTTATTAGGTTTTCCGTCTCGCGCCCGGTCCTCTGCCATTTACTATAATAATACACTATTAATAATCATAATAAAAATAAAACAATCCCGGTTTACTTTGTGGCTCGGGTTAAACAGGAATTTAAACGATATTTGAAGTTTGTAACAGAACGGGACGAGGTCTGTAAGGTTGAAATAAAACCGACGACACAGCGACATCTTGCGGTCATAAAACAGCAGCGAAGGTCACGCAGATTTACGGGAAAAATAAGTTTAGAAGTTTTCCAGCCTGCGCATCACTGAATGTAAATAAATCTGTGCATTAAATATAAACGTTAAAGAAATTATAAATGTTCAGTACTTACACACAATTCTTCCACCGTTCTCTCCAAAACAGCACGAGCGTCGTGATTTAAAGTTCATGAGCAGAAAAGAAGTCATGTGGATGAAAATTCTGATCTATACATTAAGAGCTGTGTGTATGCTGCACCATAAGTGTGTGGACGCCGTTGTGTTATTGTGACGAAGGAGAACCTGGACAGAAGAGCCGCTTTAGGTCACTACGGATTTAATAGAAAATCACACAGACCATTTAATCAGGATTCAGTTTAATAAAAACATCAAACTAATCTCACTTTCATTCTCTTAGAAAAAAAAGGAACAAACAGACACGTGTGTGTCAAATGTTTAACGTGGAAAACAGGACATTAAATAAGAGTTTGGACTCAAAGCCGTTTTCCACAGAAAAATATTGCAGTCATCAAATTATTCATCAGAACCAAAACTCAACGCAGAGGAAAATAAACATGAAAATCCACACATACAGATGAGAACAGAACCGGGTTCCAAAAAACACTCGCTGACTCTGAACCCTGATGCTGCCCCCCACCGACCCAGAGGACAAGCTGCAGCCCGGGTGAGAGAGGACAAACATCAGACAGACCAGGACGCAAGCAACACTGCGGAGAGATGACCCTCCCCCCATCCCACCCCCACCAAAACATAATTATCACCCCTTCCTCTTGGTTTCACGTGAGAGAACATACCAAAACGTTCTATTTTGAATAATAGTAATAGCCTTAACAATGCTAAGTGAATAATAAATGTTTTCTTTGGTTTGTTATATCAAATCTAATATATTGCACATATCTATTCAATAAAATCAAATATTCTTACAAAGATAGTGTATAAAATATACATTTCTAACACACACACACACACACACACACACACACACAGAGGAAACGATATGCAGCATATAGAAGATGACAGCACATTGGTACAGCGGGTCGGGGGTTGGGGGTCACCCCTGCGCTCTGAGACCCTGATCCTAAACATTTTGCTGAGTTCTTATCTCTGTTTTTTTTTTACGTTTTCATTAAAAGTCACAGATTCTTTTGAACCGAATCACTTGAGGAATTGGAGCGACTTCTCTTTTTAGGAACATCAGAATTTTAGCCCCATGGATGAACTAACAGGAACAGGAAGCTTCCCACAGTTCCATTAGATTTTAAAGAGAATCTGACAAAGTGCAGCTGAAATCACAGAATTACAGACGAGCAGCGGACAGAACTGTGAGTTCTGACCTGTGAGTCAGGTGGATGAGAAAACCGGAGCGACCCGTTTCCTTTAAAACAGAACACAGACCTGAACAGAAAGACAGCATCATCATCATCATGATGGAATCGTGTTAAAGGCGGTGAAACGTACGATTCTGATGTGTTCTGTTTAAAGAGCTGAGCTTATTATTATTCCTACAGCAGCCTGATGGTGGCGCTGCTGATACTGATGGTCTGATGACCGGACACATGGACGTGAGGTCATTAGATTGGTGAATACTGTGTGAGGTCCAAACCGTGTAAATGGGCCTGATGTAAATGGGTGGTATTGGGGCGGAGGACGACGCGGACGCGGTGGTGCTGGTACTGGTGCATCAGACAGAACCAGCATCCCCCCCCCCACCCACAGCACCACCGTGTCAAGAGTCGCTACAGGGAACACAGAGCCCTTTAGCATGGGCTTAACGTTCCCTCAGCATCAGAAGCTGACCGCGTGTGATGTGTGGGACGGTGCGGCAGCCTAACCTGGTGACAGGAACCCACGCTGCCGGGGTGTAACGCTAAACAAAAACAAACAAAACTCTGAAGTAAAGCAGGCGCTGAAACCGTGGCAACCAGAGCAGAGCGCCGCTCGCTGACGTCAACCAAAAGGACGAGCTGGAGTTCAGAGGAAGAGAGGAGGTGGAGACAGAGGAGGAGATCAAAGGCTGGATTAGGAGAGACAACTCTTCAGTGCTGTAGCGCGGCCATCTTTGGGCTTCAGGAACTGCAACTGCCTGTGAGAGAACATATTCACAAAAATCAAACCACCGGCGGCATTTAAAAACTTCTGAACACAAGCAGGAAGAGTTCAACTGAAAGAAAAGTGAAACCTCACAGAGATCTTTAAGGCTCATGGTTTAAAACGCCGCGTTCACACGACGACCCAGAAAACACTTCCTAAAGAACAAACGCTGTGGGTGTGAGTTCTAGCGCCCCCTCAGGTTGGGTGGTTCTCTCTCAGTACCTGCAGGGGGAGGGGGGTGAGTTCATACTCTCTCACTCTTTACACTCTGATTCAGGGCCATAAATAAGGATATATATGACTGTACGCCTTTTTGGTCGTATTCTTTATTAAAATCCTAAACCACTTGGAAACTTTTCTTTTTTTGACCGTGTGACATTTTAAAAGATCAAAGGCAGCTGATTATAATTAGTAAGAATGAATTGTATACTTTATCTGTACACGCTGTAGCCGCTGTGGTGTGAATAAAGGAAGCGGATGTGTACGTGCTAGAAGGTCGTGAAACAACCTGAACCGACTCTAAAGCCGTGGGTTTAAGGCACGGTGACGGGTTCCGGTTATTGAACACGCTCAGAACCTTCAGAGACACCGAGCCGCTTCCTTCTCTTCCGGTCCGAGACGGCGGCGTCTCCGGAGACTGCGTTCTGATGTTGAGCGGCGTGTTGATTGGAACCCGACGGACCCGTCAGTGCTGCGTTACACCCGACGCCATGACCGCGCCACACCGTATTGTTGGGATCGCCGTATTTATTAATCATTTTGTGATGACGGGACGGGACATCAGACGACGGGAATTAACGGTAAGGGTAGCGTGGCACGCGGTTCAGGGTTTAGATTGAGGAACCAAACGTTCTGGAATGAATGACTGAGGCCCGTCATGGTTTTGGTTTTGGGTTGCAGTATAAACACTGAGCTCAGATACCTGATGGTGCTCATGGGTCTCTCTCCTTCTTCACCTTCACATCTCCAGCCAGGATGGTAGAAATCTCGCCCTGCATAAATGCCCAGGGCACACTGGAGCCCACCAAAGGGCACTTATCTCCACTTGGGCAGTACACCTCCCCCCCGGAGGCCTGACTGCGGATGAAACCTCTGGTGCAGGGGAAGCAGAACTTGTGTACCAGCACTGAGGGGCACTGGACAAAGTGTGTATCTTCCAGCCGTTCGTGGCAAATCGTACAACACAGCGGGGCACCAGAGGAGAGGGGGGTCTCTGGACCCTGCTCTCCTGGTGTCACAGGGGGCATCTGGGCGGTCGCCCCAGGACCATTTTCACCGCCGCGTGACGTCAGGTGGCGCTGCCCGGATGACGAGGGGCTGGCACTGGAGGCATGAAGCCCACTGCTTCCTGGGAGATCTTTTGGAGATTGGCTCACACCGCCCACGTTGTCTGCGACGCTCATGAGGGCACTAATAGGTGAAGGGTCACCACCGTGAGAAACAGAAATCACGTCTTGCTGATTTGCCAGCGGTCCGGTCAACGAGTTGGCAAGGGCAGAGGAAATGTGGGTTCCCAGACCAGGGTACCAGTGTTGGCGCATGTGCTCCTCCGATACCATCCTGTCCGTGCCATCCGGTTCTGGAGAGGGTTTTCTGCGTCGCATCCGAGACGGGCCGGGCCGGCTGCCGTGGCAGAGGGACGTCGGCAACATGGCACAGCTGTTATCAGTGTGAGGCTGAGGGAGAAGGTCTGGCGCTGGCATTTCTTTGAACGCCCGCACGGCGTCACTCAGCAACTCGGAAAGAAGACGCCAGTCCCCCGAGCCGTGGCGCTTCTCGTATTCGACGTACTTAAAGCCGGAGCTGATGGCTTTGCTGGAATCTTTTTGGCTGTCGTGGAACATCTGTCTAACCAGCGCCAGGAGGCTGGAGAACACGGTGCCGGAACCACACGGGTACTCCACGAACACCTTCAACTCAAAATCTATACCAAGCTTGGTGTCAAAAGCAAACACTCGTCCAACCTGACCGTGATCTTTCTTAAATCGGACGTTGAACGGGGAGCAGCTGGAAAGCGCCAGCAGGGCGTCCCGTATGGATTTGGGGCGGCCGGCCCAATCGTCGGCCCGGTTGCGCATGCTCTCCGAGAGTTCAGCCAGAGCTTCGGCGTTGCGTTGCTTCTCCTTAAGCTCCTTCTCGAAATCTGCAGTGACGAAGGGCAGTGCCACATTCAGGCCCGGGCGCTTTCCAAGCTCCCCCAACATGGGTGCAGGGATGGCCAACGGCGCCCCCGTCGACCTGGTGCCGATCAGAAGGCCGTGTGTGGCACCCATGATGCCCTGTGCCATTAAGTTCGGTGGCACACCTCCAACCATGGGTCTCCTCGCATTGGGACTTTGCCTGCTCACCTCCAGAACAGCGCCCTCTTCCAGTCTCGGATGTCCATTTGGAAGTCTGGTGGGTATGAAGTCCCCCCTGGAGCGCTCGAACCGGTCAGCGGGGGTCCGCCCTCCCTCCACGGCACTGTCTTTACCTCCACAGCCATGTTTGCTCGCGGTCTGTGGACCTGGAGATCTTCCATCCTGCATGCCGTGGCTTCGTTTCAGCTGTCTGGCCGTGTCGATCAGCAGCTCGATCCTGTCCGCACCTTCATAGTTGACACAGCCCCGGCACACCGCCTCACTGAAGTCCCAGATCATCGCCCACGGCATTTTGGGTAAATCGCACAAGTAGCACCACTGGCGCCTGGATGCTGCTGCCGCTGCCTGAGAGGAAGAGGAGGACATGTTGGTTTCGAACGCGGCACACTTTCCTCCGCGCGCGTGTCACTTTCCGTCCGTTTTAACTCGACGTGTCGGTGTGACAAAGACTTTGCTCTCTCTCTCTCTGATAAACGCTCGCCCAGCGCGACTCTCCCGACTTTCCGAGCAGAACACAACGACGCTCCCGTTTTAGCCGTGGTGGCTTAGCTAGCCTCGCCTGGAAAACGGTGAAAAGTTACACAACTCCCGCGCAATGCATCCTGGGACATGTAGTTCCGTACCCGCGCTTTGCTCAAACCGCGTTGAGGGATTCAAAAATCTTCCTAACACGTCTCTGTTACATTTAAAGACATACTTTATATAAAACGCCCAGAAAATTTTGTCCATTATATTCCTCATACACGACATACGTAGCGTTTAAATACAAGACTATAAAGGAAATGCACTTTAAATATATTTAAAATGCACATTTAACACAATTTAAATCGATCGAGCCAAATAAGATATTTTGGTTAATAATCTTTAGAATCATGAGACGTATGGACGCTTGGATTGACGCCCCGTGGTTGCTATGGTAACGCGCTTCGAGAAACAGAAATGCGACTGAGGCGACTTCACATTCGTTATTATCCGCCAGGTAAAAGTCCTAAATGTTACCTAACTTTGTCATTTAACACGAAGAAGCATGTTTTTTCCCTTTCTGATTTACGCGACGACGTTTTAATCAATTAGCCAGATAAAATAAAAAGCTTTATTGTTTAGCTAGCATTAGCTGTTAACATTATTAACATTTTTTATTTCATAAAACGCTGTTTTATGAAAACGCACGTTTGGCTTTAATCTCAACACAACATGAAATCGAAGCTGCTGTACACAACTTTAACACGCTTTATACACACTGCTGAAAAACTAGCGGGGCATTTAAACAGTGCAATGTGAGTCCAGGTCCAGCAAACTTGTGTCCAGTTAGTGTCCAACACTGATTGTGAATCAGTTTCACTTGCTGTTGTGCAAATGGAACAGACAACAGGTAGAAATGAGAGGCACAGTGTCCAGAGCATGGAGCAGATACCAGGAGACAGGCCAGTAATCCAGGAGACATGGAGGAGAACATCCAGACTAGATAGAATAGAATGCCTTTATTGTTATATTATTATAAGAAGTACAATAAGATTAGAAACGTCTCCTTTGCAAACAAGGACTTAAAATATACAGGACATTAAAAGCAAAATTGACCAAACTATAAAGAAGTTGAATATATAATTTACGGTGTTATATACAGAGGATGTGTATGTCACAGTGAGATGAAATGGTCATGTACAAATATACAGAATTGTGCAATAACACAATAATGACTTACATATTACAATGTAGAAAAATAGATTGTGCAGTGCATGGGTAACTATAGTGTGTGTGTGTGTGTGTGTGTGTGTGTGTAAAATGCAGGCATAATTGTGGATTATGAAAAAAAGGGAGAGCAGAGGAGCAGATCCATCGACATGCTGGACCTGACGCCACAGTGAGTAATATTTACATTAACTGTTACTGCGTTTAATGATGTAAACGTTTCAAATGCAGCAGGTGTGTTGTACGTGTCTCAAGTTGTGCGTCATTTTGTAGTTCTCACTAGCCCATACCAAACAGTGATAGACTACAAAGCATTAACACAGGACTACACACACATCACAAATGTGCTGAATGTTTGTTCTGTACATTTAGTAAACATTGTGTTTCAGATTTCTCATGTTGTATTCTGTACGTCTCAGTGTACCTTGTGACGCCACACACACACACAGTGCACTCCAACACATCTGCACTGGGTCTGAAGCAAGAAAGTTCTGTAGGAACCTCATCATCTCTGTTCGGGAGGTTTACGATTCTAAAGCATCATCTGTAAATCAGACCGTTAAACGTATAGAACGTCATTTAAACCCTCCGCTTCACATTCTGCTGCAGTTCTGAACTTTAGTAGCACTGCTTTATTTAAAGCCATGATTAAAGTGTAAGCTGCATCATGCGTCTGATTTCAGATCAGATGTGGACAAGCTCCTGTCTGAAATCAGACGAGCTGAGCCTTTAATCACAGAATCCCGTACTGAACAGGTGACCGCGCTGATCAAACGGTTACAGAACAAACTCAGCCAACCGGACCACAGCAAGTTTCACCTGTTCAAGGTTACACACACACACACACGCACACACACACACACACACACACACACACACACACACACACACTAGACAGGG
>JAOUQT010301187.1:0-16056 GCA_025769995.1 Xyliphius kryptos | reverse complement strand
CATGTGCCTTAATGATGGTGCCCAGCGATGACATGTATAATGAAAAGAGGAAGGGTCCAAGTACTGAGCCCTGTGGGACTTCAGTAACTACTTGGTGAGGGTTAGAAACATTCCCCTCCCAAAACACTTGAAAGATCCTACCTGTTAGATGGAAACGGAACCATTCAAGTACCAGAGAAGCCTAGATTGAAAGGCGTGGACAGTAGAATCTGATTTACCATATCCAAAGCAGCAGTGATGTCCAGCAGGATGAGGACAGAGGATTGGGAGTCAGTTTTGGCTGATTTAAGTGCATCAACCACAGAAAGCAGTGCAGTCTTAATGGAGTGAACACACCTAAAGCCAGACTTATTAGGGTCAAAGAGATTATGTGTGAGAAACCTGGAGACCTGCATAGCTTCTACTCGTTCAAGTGTTTTAGGAAGAAAAGGTCAACTTAAAACAGGCCTGTAGCTCTCGACCAGCGTTGTTTTTTCGAGGAGAGGTTTTTGTATGGCCTGTTTGAAGGAATCAAGTAATGTTAGCAGAGCTGAGAAAGGAACTGTTGTGTGTGAGTGCCGGAGCAATGGCCTGAAGGAGGTAAGAAGGGATTTAATCACACGGACAAGCAGTGGGTTTGCTGGCAAGAACAATCTTATCGATATCTGATTCTGAGACCGGGGAGAAGGAGGAGAAGGTTGGTTGGATGTGTTACAAATTGTGTAGAGGATATGTGGGACGTAAAAGAGTTTAATGATGTTCTCAAGCCTCTCCGTGAAGAAGGTTTGCAAATACGTCATCTGACAGAAGTGTTGGGAGGGGGAGGAGGTGGATTTAGTAAGGTGTTAAATGTACAGAATAAAGTGCTCGCATCTGAGATGTTTGGACTGAAAGAACAGGGATTTAGCAGCCGTTACATTCCTTTAGAAGGTGGCGAGAGAAGACTGGGAAGTCTCTAACTCTAAAGGTAGACCAGACTTATGCCACCTACTTTCAGCGGATCGTAGAGTGGTGCGTTGTTTACGTAGCATCTCTGTGAGCCAGGGTCTGGAGGAAAAGCTGTGAGTCTTTCTAGTGGCTAATGGGCAGATCTGGTCTAGACAGGTAGCCAAGGTGGAACAGAGTGTGATGGAAACTGTGTTAAAGTTAGAGAAGTTACTGATGCAAGAAAGCGCATCTGTAACCAAAGTCAGGGAAAACTGAATTCGATAGAGTGCTAAGATTATGATGTACCTGTGGGATCCTACGTAAAAGGCAGGTGGTGGAAGAGAAACAGAACTGAAGGAAAAAGATTTTGTTCTCATGAAGCGTAGTGATGTGGCTGTCTGACGTAGAACAGGAACACGTCATCATGTCAAGTTGATTGCCAGCTCGGTGAGTAGCTGAAGTACAGAGGTCCAAGTCCATGCTGGAGATGCAAGAAAGAAACTCAGAAGCATAAGGCCGGTTGATGTGAATCGATTAATACATTGTCAATGGTCAATAATAATTTAAAGATTAAATTTAAGGTGTAAAATATCCGTATGTGCTGTAGCTTGGTCTTATAAACCATTTAGTCTCTTCTCATGATGTTCCTGCAAAAGGTGTAAATTTTATTGTATGTTTAATTGGTCACTTTTTCTTTTTTTAAAGTAACTTTGTTACTAACTGAAAGTGAAAAAGACAAAATATCAAACAAAACAACTTCTACATCCCCTAAATATAAGTGTCATTTGCAAAGAAAACACCAATCACCTGCGGTAAGACCTTTTAAACCGCTTTTTGGTTGTTGTACAGGATACATAACCCTCTGCAGGGTCCTAAGGAGTATATTAAATATCATGGTAAACGACTTTCAGCATTCAGTTCCCATGTTAATACTTGTTTGTGGTAATGGTGCTTTTAATAAAGTTAGATTGAGCATTTTTTTTCTTCTATTATTTAAAAAGTATTTGTTTTCCCTCTTCTCTCTCTCATTTCTTTTGGAAGATTAGTGATTTCCGGAACACTACACATTACACCGGACCTTTAAAAAACTTCTATCCTTCTTTAAGTTGGTCTTTCGCCAAAACAAGAGTTTTTTAGTTCAGAGCCTGATGTTGGATGACAGGGCCTGACTCACGGTCATCATTACAAATCATACCAAATGTGTTCAATGGGGTCGTGCTAAGGCCTCTGCGGATACTATTTTGGTTCTTCCACACCATTTTCACTTAATCATGCTGGAACAGAAAATGGCCTTCCTCGAAACGTTTCCATTAAACTCAAAGCACGTGATTTTTGAGATGCCCGTCTGGGTGTCATGTTTAATCCATCTGTGACGAGGAGTCTGAATAAAACTCCTGAGTTTAATGCTAGAGCGGTATGTTTCAGTACTTTTGTCCGTATAATGGATGGCTTTCGGTCTACTCCATGGTGTGCTGCTGTCTCTATGCCTCTCAGCACCAGAGAGAAAGAGGGCAATGTTGCTGGTGCCAGCAGGCATCGGGTGCCCCTAAAAATACCCCTTTATACTGGCACATAGGGGCACTGATGCTTTCACTGCCAATCCAAACACTTAAAGAGCTGTTTGCCCTTCTTTCTTTCTCCGCTGCCGTCTTCACAACACAGTTTGTTTTTTAGAGTGAGGCCTCTCCCTGCACTGCCCCATGAGTTAGTGAGCTAATCATCATGTTCTTAGTCCTATTCAGTTACATTTAGCAGCTATTCCCACAAAGGAATAACACATAAAGGGAATTCTATACAGTTCAGGTGTTTATATTATTTAATCAGTCAAGTGTTTATATACTGGGGCTGTTTTTTATCGATCATTTTATTAAAGTGTGAGAAATAAAGAAGTCATGCCACAGAGTTTTAACCGCTGTTTAGTTCCTTTATTTAAACACACACCCCATATAGGGGCAATTTGGAGCACTCAATTCACCTTGAATGCATGTTTTTGGACTGTGGGAGGAAACTGGAGAACCCAAAGGAAACCCACACAAACACGGTGAGATCCCCTGGATCCCCAGTGCTAAGAGGAGAACATGCGAACCACTAGTAATATCTACCTGTGTGTGTGTGTGTGTGTGTGTGTGCATATGGAGATATAGGTAGATAGAGTGAAAGAATCTTTATTGGCATGATTGTAAAACAATATTGCCAAAGCATTACAACAACAATAAATACAATACAATAAAAGTAACACAATAAAGTACAACAAAAAATTGATTAAAGGTCGGGGTGTGCGTAAATTTATGAATGTAGTTCGAAAGATCTTATAGACAACACGTAATGACCCCAGTTTTTAGGCCGAATTAGGATGCAGAATGTGAGCCAGGCCCTCACTTTCAACAAAATGTTTCGGAACGAGGGAGGGAAAGTTCCAAAAAAAAAAAAAAAAGAAGGAACAATGTTGGATATAATTGTAGGTGAAACGTGGTTGTTTGCAAACTTTGGATCCTACATTGTAATAGCGCTGATGTGCCAGATGTTATTTACCTGCAGTAATCATGCTGTGTTGGAACCTGATTCAGTATTAATTTTGCGCTCCAGAGCATGAGTTACAGTCGGCCGTTGTAGCCCATCCTTCATAAGGTTTCACATTGAGGGGTGTTCAAGAGATTTTTGTGGTCTGCTGACTGTTGATTGTAAATCCCTGATTCAGATGTGTTATGCACAGATTAAAGCGCTTCTCTTTTTTATTTCTTATTCTTTTTTTTATCACGAATATTTTAAGAAATGTTGTTTTTTTTTTTTTTTTTTACCAGACTTTCACCTCGGCTGCAGGCAGTTTCCTGTCTGAGTCTGTTCCTGTTCTGCACTTCTGATCTAATTTCCTGTCAGACAGGGATTGTGCATCAAGTCTACACTTATGAGATTTAGTTAATAATCATTCTAGTTTGTAGTAACCAAAATCACATATTATTCATTTATATTTTATACTTTTTGTTCTTATTTAGAAAAAGGTTAATTGAAAGACTGTCTCTTTGCTGTAGGATCAATCATACCAATATCTACATTCAGCAGATTGCAACAACTAGTTGATCCTCTTGGTGTTTTGGACTCAGGGACCTCTTTATTAGATACCCTCCCTTGTTTCTACACTCTGTTCTGCTTTTTATGGTCAAAACTCCAACCGGACCACCACAGAGCAGGTGTTATTCTGGTGGTGGATGATTCTCAGCATTGCAGTGACATGCTGGTGATCTGATTGAATCCGAGTCCATTTATGTTGTAGATGAAGAATCACTACAATGGGCATCTGTGTGTATTCATTCATCCATTATCTTCTGCTTAATCCTATATTGGGGTCGCGGAGGGTCCCCTATCCCTATCCAGAGAAGAACTTTTAAGGGTGTTGGGCAGATACACCTAGGGGGCTCAGTAGCTCAGTGGTTAGGATGTTGGACTATCAATCAGAAGGTTGGAGGTTCAAATCCCAGGTCCACTGAAGTTACCAATGGGGGTCCTTGAGCAAGATCCTTAACCCTAATTTCTCCAGGGTTCCTGTATCGACCCTGTGTTCTGACACCAACCAAGTTGGGATACTTGTAAGTTGCTTTGGATAAAAGCGTCTGCTAAATAAATAAATCTAAATGTAAATGTAGGACAGGGTGCCAATCCCTCGTTAGGCTTGGTGTGCACTCGTGCACACACACACACACACATACTATATGGGGCAATTTATATCAGCCAATTTATGTTCAATCCATGTTTTAGGACTGTGAAAGGAACAAAAGTCTGTATTTTATAGAATAAAGAATAAAAAAATGGTTTGGCACAAATATATTTAATAATACAGTTCATCTCATTATCTTCTGTTCAATCATATACTTGGGTTGCCGGGATTACTAGCAAAGGAAGAATGTCTCGGGTGCTGGGCAGATACACACACACACACACACACACACACTATATGGGGCAATTTAGATTTTATGATATAGGGCAGCCAATTTAGCTCGAATCCATGTTTTTTGACTGTGGAATGTAACGCACGCGGACACTGGGAGAGCATGGAAACTGGCCAGCACTGAACGGCAGCCGAGCTAACCACTAAGCCTCATCTATGTGTTTGTGAAACTAAATATGAAAACAAGGAGGTGCATCTAATAAAGTGGCTGGTTGTATTTTTGAGGACAGTGTCTATCGTACAGGACGCCAGCAGCTCCACTTTTAATCCTGTACATCTAAGAGCATTACAGATCATTTGCTGCTCTGTTGTGTGGCAGATCGACACTTGTCCCTTTTGAGAGGTTGGACGGTGGCCATTTTGGCAGCTGTGTTTGTGGTCAAAATCGGATCCCAACAGCACGAACCGATAAGTGTGCACGTGGGATGCATTTGATTTTGGCCGTTCTGCCCAACCCCTCAGTTAATTAAACGGGTGGAAGATTTAAGTTTCCTGAGGGGTGACGACACTGAAAATGGGAAACAAGCATCAAACAAAACTACACTAAAGCAACTCGGCTGCTTGGTGGTGCAGTGTGGTTCTACATTCCCACAGTAGTACATGTTTTTGTTGTACATCACCTGGTATTCCAGGCATCACAGGAATGGGTGTCAAATTAGCCAGGTCAAACGGTAAGCGCACCTGTTTAAGACCTCCTCACAGAGTTCGAGTACAGTTTCATCATTACCTATTCATTCAGGCCAATTTCCTGCATTGCTTTCCTTTTACCAATGCATAAATGAACTAGTCAACCGGTCTGATCGGTGATCTACAGTAGTATATGTCTTTTAAAAACATTTTTAACATGTAACCCAAGCTACAATAAATATCATAAGTGTTGCTTCAGTCATATTTGTGTTTGTATAAAACAAGCACCTTACCTTATCCATTTTTTGTTTCAACTCTAAGCTCCAAAATGCTGTAAATGAATAGAAATGTCAATTTTATCATTGTAATTTGTGTAAAATATTAGCTGTTCATGGTAAGAGCTTTTTGAATGATTTATTTCTGTTTTATCTCTGAATCATGGTTTGTCATTGATATGCTTTTTTTTTTAAAATCCCACCCACATTTGTTAAATTCTACTTAAGATTGGCTATGTAGTACCCTCAAGAATCCAATTAAGTGAACTCCGCTGATTGCAAAGTAACAGGCTTATGTTTTCTTTCACAAATGAATATTACAAATTGCAGAATGCATTGATACAAATGTGAAGCACTTAGGGTTGTGTTACTGTCAATAATGTCACTGCTGGAAAAACGGCGCAGCCAATCAGATTTAATGGGCGGAACTATCCGACTTGTACGACTAGATATGTTATAGTGTATGGGTTTATTGTGGCGTTCATATTTGCACTGAAATACCTCTGACATGAAACTGCTTAAACATGTTTGTAAATATTCATTAAAACAGATCAATTGAATCTTTGTGTTATTTATAGACTTTAATGAAATCTTGAAATAATTTCTTTGCAGTAAAGGAGATAAACTTAACAGCCACTTCATTAGGAATACATTCGGCCCAGTGATGTCACTGAGATGTTTAAAAGCGTCCACCACCCTAATCATACCTGCTCTGTGGGGGTACTATTGGGGTCCTGACCACTACAGATCAGTATGTACTGTTGTCCACAAACTGTAGAACTACAAAGGAAATCTCTGTAGTTAATAGAACTGATAATCCTGCAATATATATGATTGAGGTTATGTATAATCTGAAATTCTAATGGAGATCTGGTCCAGTTATGTTCAGATGTTTTTTTTCCTCTGTGCTGTATAAATTGAATTACAAATGTATAAACTGCTTCTCTGCTCTGAAAGACAACATACAGAACAGTGTTTTTGTTTCTCAGTTGCAGTGCACAGCTGTCCACAGAATTATGCAAATTTCACGCAGCCATTCCCATAATCTCCATAATCTTCTCTTATGCCAGACAAAGCCATGTTTCATCATCTGTTTTGTACTGAGGGATTTAGTTTGTTTCTCAGAACGGGAAAAGTGTTAAGGAACTTGATTTCACTTTGCTCACTTGTTTTTGTTTTTTTTTGTACATCCTCAAATATAGATTCAGTTCCTCACACAGCCAGCAGGTGAGCAAACGCCACCCCGCTTGTGTGGAGCGTGTGAACTGCACCTTTGACCTTTAAAGCCATGACCTTTAGCCTTAATGGAGTGTTGGCTGACCCAACTTTGAGATACCAATTCTTTACTTTCCCCCCCCCCCCCCCCTCTCTTTCTCTTATACGGATGGTTAAAAATGGCGTCCTAATGAGGGGGAGTCTATTTAAAGTAAATGCCATTGGTACTAAATATAGGATGTAAGACGCTCCTCTAAGCTCAAAGCAGTGTCTGCATGCCATTCTGGCTTTGGGTTGGGGACCTAGTTTGGCTCCCTTCATGCCGGGATGGTTCTTCATTGTTCTTCATTGTCATGGTTCTTCACAAAACATATGGTCACGAGCTGAGACGACCCGTTAAAGTTAGAATTCGTCATTTAGTGGGATACTTGACATACAAGTATCCCACTTAATGGTTGGGGTCAGAACACAGGGTTACACACTCCAATCCTTGGAGCAATAAGGGTTAATTGTCTTGCTCAAGGATCCACATTGGTAATTTCGGTGGATCTGGGATTTGAACCCACAACCCTTAGATTGAGCTACCACACTGAGATGTCATGGTCATGTTTCTGAACATCTTCCCATGGAGAGCTCCTGGTTTCTGACTCTTAATGAAGGTGAACTCTTTAAAAAGGATGATGTCATGCTTTTTAAATGGAGATGTGCTCCTTCTCCTCTGAGGAGGTGGAGGAGGAGGGAACATCTGTGTTCTCACAGGGATCAGCGTTGAGTGGACCATGACTGCTTTTATGAGCTGGACGGACATTGTTGCATGTCTCTGTGTTTTTTTTCCTTGTTAAAAATGTTTTCACTGTAAAGTTTTTTGGAGTAATGCCCCATTGTCAGTTTGGATCTGTAATAAAGCATCTCACTGGATGTGGCTTGAAGCCACAGAGAATTTGAGGATCACTCGCCAGGAAGGTTTACTTTATAAAGAAACTCGTTTGTGTTAAAAATATTTCACTCACAGTTGAAACATCAGAAGTGGCCTTTAACTTGTTCCCTCTGAAGGCTCTTTACTGAACCGAAAAAGGCTCTTTAACTGCATACTTCCTGCACATTCTGTAGTAAAATAAAGCTGGAAGAGGAGAACATTTTGGGCGCTGGGCAGCTACACTCAGAACAGGGTGCCAATCCATCACAGGGCACGCTTACTCACACAGGCACCTACACTAAATAGTGGCAGTTTAGAGCGGCCAATTTACCTTGAATCCATGTTTTTGGATTGTGGGAGGAAACCAGAAAACCCACAGGGACATGAGGAGAACATGCAAACCACTCAGATAAGGATTCGAAGCTGGATTCCCAGCTAACCACTTCGCCTTTGTGCCGTTCTGTTTTTATTTCAGTCTTTTTAATAAATTTGTTTTGTTTGGTGTTTTAGATGAACAAAATCAGCTCCTCGATAAACGAGTGTAACGAAGTGCCGGCGGTATGGCGTTCAAAAACAAATGATTTCCTCACTTAATAATGTATAGACTGTATCTCTCTCTGTATATATATATATATATATCCCGTCTTGCTCGCTTAGTATTGTTTTGTTATTGTGAGCTGTGCTGAGATTGGGAGCCTCAGTCTGGATGAATAGCCATTGTTTGGTCTGTACCAAAGAGCTGTTGTCTCCTAGCTGGGACCGTAGGAGACGAGCACTGAATTGTTTTGCTGGATTCTGTTGGTAGATTTGTCTGGAGCACAGAAATCATGTAAGCTTTAATCGATTGCATCAGCGTATTAAGACAATGCTATTTTTATTTTGTGTTTTAACAGGGTGGCCATGATTGATCGGGCTGTAATGTGAGTGTTTGGCTAAAACTGCCTTTTTTCTTAAAGGATGAGCCATATGACTCACTGGAGACATGATAGTGAGCTCATTGTATTTCGCTGGGATGGGTTTTTGTGTTGGTCAGAAACAACTTGGGTATGCCAAGCAGTGCTTTAAATACCAACCCCACCAGGGAGGGCTTTTTTACCTTCATCGCTTGTTCCTTTGCAATTCACAATATTAACAAAATAAAACCTGCAGTTCAGTTCACCTTATACTTCCATTTACCCAAAGTCGATCCTTTTATCTCCCTATGGGTTTCCTAATGACATTTTGTCATGGTCATTACATCACAATCCACTTTTGGAGAATACAAACCAAACAAATCATAAAAAAAAAACAACATTTAAAAAGGGTGACACTATGGCTTAGTGGTTAGTATGTTCTCCTCTCAGCATTGGAGATTCCTGATTTAAATCCCAATCTGGGTGGAGTTTCCATGTTCTCCCCGTGTCTGCATAGGTTTCCTCCGGGTTCTCCGGTTTCCTCCTACAGTCCAAAATCATGAATTCAAGGTAAATGGAATGCTTTAAATTGCCCCAAATTGTGTGTGTGAAAGTGTGTGCCCAGCGACATGTTTACGCCTTGTCCTGGGTGTATCTGCACCTGAAACATTATCCCCGGCATAATGGGGGGAACCCCATAGTGACCCTAGTAGAGGATTAAGCGGAACACAATGATTGAAGGAATGAATATTAAATAGCACGAGAATTTTTTTAATAAGCTGAAACATGTACTTAATGAATGGAAATCCACATTTTAGATATTTTTCCATTATAGTTACGTTTCGCCACCTTGCCTCCGAACATCACAATTTCAAAGAGAAGGATAACTGGCAAGCAAATGATGGTTACCATGGCAATGAGAATGCTGCATGCATCTGGTGCTTGCTTCTCAGAAACCTGTAACTCAGCAATCAGCGTTTTACCAGATTTTGTTGCAAAAAAGCAAATTATTAACAGTTTTGCTTTTAATAAACAGATCTACAAATGAAAACTTTGTAAAATGTCTTATAAAAGCAGTAAAACACTTAAAGTAACACTTCTTTCCTGTGATTTATTCACAATAATGTCATGCCCTGTTGTATCTTCTTGCTTTTTTAGGCAAGACTTTGGTATTTTTGAATAAACCTTTAAAGCTATGAGTATTAAATTGGCGTTATGCACATTGTCAGCTAAAATGGACTAGCTGGATGGTTAAAGACAACTAAATAAATGTGTATATATATTCCTCCTCAAGCACTTAATGATGAAACAATCACTTCTGACCTTAATTACAATAGTTTGAAATAGAATGCTGTCGCCGTAACTGCAAAGCCAGTTACCATGTCATTAATGATGCAGTGCCAGTGTTTACGCAGCGTTCGGACTTCCTGTAACAGCATGGCTGAGCAGCAGGAGTCTGAACCCTTTACATAAATCCTGTCTCAATGACTGTGCCACTCCTGACACCGCTGCCCTCGCAGCAAAGCAGCGTGCTCCACCATGTTTTGCTAATTAGCTGCAGCCAATGGCACAGCAGGAATTAACCTGGGATTTGCTCGTTAGCCCATGTCTCAGAGCGTTCGCTGCACGTGGAACATACGGTATTTAATTCCTTCTGATGAGAGGAGGTAAAACACGCAAACACCTTCCCCCCCCTTCCCCCCTCTCTGACGCTCTAGCATTTTGGGTACCTGTTCTGCGGTTCCGATGACCTTGGCATGTATAAGGTTTGTGCAGCTGCGAGTGAGAAACATCAGAAACGTTACGCAGATGTTTGCCTTCAGTCCGTTTGCTGTTTCATGTGAAGGTCGTCCATCTGTGTGCTGCATTGTGCTAGCTGCAGGTCAGTAGTGCATGCTGCTGTCACTCGGTGCTTTTAAAAGACCCCATGACTGGGATGAGGACGGGGCCCATTTAAAGGCCTTCCTGCAGGGCACAGAGGTCAGGATAAGGGTTTTAACCCATCTGCTGCTAAAAGCTATTCTCAGCTGCTCACACTGATTATCAATGGCACAGTATTGCATCATTAAGCCATCTAAGGACATGTTTATTACCCATAATGCCTGTTGGTGATGGTTCTTGATTGAAGAGTAATTTATATTTGATACAAGCCTGAAAGGTCGTACCTTATCTCTCTAAAAACACATCCATCTCAGAACAGCCATGAAGCAATGCACCGAAAACAGGCTGATGCGCAGCTAACGACAGCAAGAGGGAACATATTGAACTCCCTGAATTCAAAAAACAAAAAGCTCTCTTAACCCATTTTTTTCCCTTTTTTAACAGGAAATTAATGTAAATGTAAACTGGTGACATGGGTTGGTGCCAGAGCCACAGTTTGGTCTGTGACATCTTTCCAGAAATATGCGACCGACAGATACAAACCGTTACCTGATGCAGGAATTTCTAGAATTTTGAGGGAATTGTTGTTTCATGAGAAGTGGCAGCCATGTTAGAAAACAAAAGGGGAGTGGGGCCTCATTGTGTGTATCTTATGCTTCAGGGACTTGTACACTGTGTGCAGAATTATTGGGCAAATGGGTATTTTGATCACAACATCCTTTTTATACTTGTTGTCCTACTCCAAGCTGTATGAGCTTGAAAACAAACTACCAATTAAGTAAATAAGGGGATGTGCATCTCTGTAATTAGAGGGGGTGTGGTCTAATGACAACACCCTATATAAGGTGTGCTTAATTATTAGGCAACTTCCTTTCCTTTGGCAAAATGGGTCAGAACAGAGATTTGACTGACTCTGCAGAGGGATGCAGCAGTCTTGAAACTGGCAAACTTTTAAAGTGTGATCACCAATCAATCGTTTCATGGCAAATGGCCAACAGGGTCGCAAAAAGCGTGTTGGGGGAAAAAATGGCGCAAAATAACTGCCCATGATTTGAGGAAAATCGAGCATGAAGCTGCCAAGATGCCATTTTCCACCAGTTTTGCCATATTTCATCGCTGCAACATTACTGGAGTATCAAAAAGTTTTTGGTTTTTTTTTCTCACGTCTGAACACATTTGTACCAATGCGTGATATACGATACATTATTTTAAATCATGTACCATTAATGGAAGTACAGATTAATTTACAGAGCTGATTCAGGACAAATGGCTCAGCCAATCAGATTTAGGGATCAGAACTACTTGTTTTATAAATTGGGTTTTGTACGGATCTTTATCAGACACCTTTATTTAATTTACTTCATTGTGAGTAAGATTTCCGTACTTTACCTGGAATATTTTTTTTTTGGTATTTGCTTCACCTCTGTTGTGTGTACAGACTCTAAAACCATACGAACAGCAGTTTGGATGAGTGTTGGACGGTGATGCATGCTGGGAAGTTTAATGTGGACAGCCAGTGGTGTGTCACTGTGTTATGATTTATTGAAAGCTGTATTTAAGGAGCGTGGTGATTAAAAAAGAAAGAAAGAATGAAAGATATGAAGTCCGGGTGGGAGGGTGCTCACTGTGGTGGATTTGGAATGGGCATCAAAGCGCTCTGCTCGGGGGGGGTGTAGGGTACACACCCACACATCCAGCTCGCTAACAGTTTTTCTTCGTATGTTGACTACAAACGGGTGCATTGTCCTTACTGAAACATTCCATGTTCATTTCTATAGATTCATCCATGAAAATGTAACACCAGGTTGCTGGTCGACTGTGGGGTGTAGCTTTGGCTCGAAAGTTAATTGTATGTCAGTCAGCTGTAGTGAAACTGTAGTTAAACTCTGTGAAGTGTGAAAAGGGGTCTGTAAATGTTACTGACCACTTCTAAATCACCCAGTGTAGAGATGATATCCTGCCAGTTTGAATAAATCCAACTGGATGGAAACCCTGTTTCTTTAACCAATGCATCACTATCCTGCTTGATGATGATCAGTTTTTTTTATTTGCATTGCTTTCTGCAATTATTATCCCCCGCTACGTTCCTGCTGCCTTTCCCACACTTTGCTTTCAGAACTGTTTGTTGTCACTGGTCCAATACTGGGACTTTTATAGTTCGAATGTAAATATAAGAGACCTTGTTAGGTTCTATTTTTATCACTATACTAACTGGAACACACCCCTTAATCACTGTATGGAGGTATGACATTCTGTCGAAAAAGCAAACCTGTACCTTTACATTTTGTACCATTGTATGTTTCTAACATTAAAACAGTTGAGGGTATAAGCCTTTTCCCCTCTGCTTGACCGGTCCCAGTGACCAGCGCCTGCTTCATCCAGAGTTAGTCTGGTGTGGGAGAACTTGACTGATCCACACGGAGCCATGCTTTTTACCTCAATATTACTATTAATGAACCATAACTATAACCATACAGCCTGATTACACTTTGGGGACTATCTAATACTCTTGTTCTAATGGTCAGGGCCCTAGTAGTAGCACCACAGCGCTATTATTGGTATCCCAGCAGTGTCATCGAGGTGTTAAAATGAAACTACAGCAGAACTGCTGCACTAAAACCACCTCAGCACATCAGTATCACTGCAGAACTCACAATAAGCAATCCACCACCCAAATGATGCCTGTTCTCTGATGCTCTCGACCAATAAAAACAAGAGATCCAACAGTGAAAACGTACACTGACGGGATAAACTTGGAAACTTCGAACATGCCTCCCCAGCGCTGAAAGGCGAACATGCTAACCATGCTATATCACTGTGTTAATGTGTATCAGTGTCAACCTTATCAGCCTTACTCAGAACCGCCCTTCAGATTCCAAAATATGGCACTGAAAATGTAAAAATGGACGACAGATGTATGCCATCAGATGAGTAACAACAAAACACAAAGCCGTTTTGGAGCTTCAGAGCCAAAAGAGGCTTATAATAAAGACCACGGCAACCCACCCAGGGCAAATAAAGTAGAGCTCTTAAAGATGCTTCTTTTCATAGATCCTTTTCATAGCACTTATTCCACATTATTGCGTTCCTAAAACGCCTTGGTCCATACTAATGCTTAGTTTACAGTACAGGCTAAAGGTTTGGACAAACCTTCCAATTTGATGTGGGGTTTTTTGTTCCATGACTATTTGCTTTGTAGATTCTCACTGAAGGCATCAAACCTATGAATGTTATGTATTTAACAAAAAAAGGTGACATAACTGAAAACGTTTTATATTGTAGTTTCTTCCACTCTTTGCTCTGCTTACTGCTTTGCACACTCTTGGCATTCTCTCAATGAGCTTGAAGAGGTAGTCACCTGAAATGGTTTTTAGGTGTGCCTATAAGCGCTAATTAGTATAATTTATTAGAATGCATAGCAGTAATCAGAGCAAAGGGTGACTATTTTGAAGAAACTAGAATATAAACCTTTTCAGTTATTTCACCTTTTTAAGTACATAACTCCTGATGTGTTCATTCATTGTTTTGATGCCTTCAATAAGAAGCTACAATGTAAATAGTCAGGAAAATACAGAAAATGCATTGAAATGAGAACGTGTGTCCAAACTTTTGGCCTGGTACTGTATATCTTATTACAAAATGGGTAGTTCCATTCCTTAAATCGGATTGGCTGAGCTGCTTGTCCAACCATGACATTATTCACAATAACCCACACTTCTGAGCACTTCACATTTGTTTAAATGCGCGATATAAAATAGATTGTCCTCCCAAACTTTTTTCAGAAACTGCGTTCTGTTATTTGGCCACCAGATGACAGTATTTCCGGTTTCTTTAACAATCATATTTTTCTTGCGTCAGGGTTCATTTTAAAAAACGAACTGGGTTATGTCGCGGAAGGAGAGTTTATTAGCGATTTTGCTTTGTCAATGCATTTATGAATCAAACCCTGTTTTTTTTTTGTTTTTGTTTTTTTATTTTATAGTGAGTTGGTAACCGTTTTATTAAAGCATTAAGGTATTAAGGGTTGTGCATTATTATGATTAAACCATATTACATACCACATACTTATCACAGGTTTTCATTGATCATCCTAATTAATCTTTGCATTTTTAAAATTCTCCCTATTGCTGTAATGTGTGATTATACCTCAGACGGGAATGAAGGGATGAGCCGGTTTATAACGAACACACCCTGTAATAAAACTTCAGCAGCTTAAATGTGCACATACGGATCTTCATTCAGTGAGATTGCAGCATGTGGGATTTCAGCACTTCTGCATGTGTGAACATGTGCACAGACATGAGCCCCACTGCCCTATCTCATTAAGCGATAACTCTGGGGCTGCACGGGGCTATATTAGGAGACGTGTGAGAGGAGACACTCATGTCACAGATGGTCAGGAGAAGCTGCGTCCCGGCTCTTGGCGATGGATTTCAAATCTAGGTTAAGCCAATCATTATTATAATCTAATGCAACAGAGCGGTAACCACAGGAAGTCCGACTGCAGCAGAGAAAGCCACGGGAGAAAAGGTGTGCTCAGAGTGCACAATGTTTTAAATCATGGGCTGTTATATCAGATTTAAGTTCGAAGTGGATTTGAAAATGCTCGTCATTATACTCATGACAGTAGAACACTACCCGAGCTCATGCTTTTATAAATGAGCATTCACTCACTGAGTGATGCTGTTTAATATGCATCTTAAGATGTAGCCATGGTGACAGCTAGACAGCAGTAAGAAATGAATCTTAGAAATTATTAAAAAAAAAAAAAAAATCATATAACAGGTGTCCTGTTGGTCATCTTTTTTTTTAAACCAGTTCTAATATCCAGCTAAATTAATGTTGCTATGCAGTAGCTAGAATATTTAATTATATTAAATACTTATAAAGATGTTGGGTATTAAATATTTAAACACTAATTGTACATGTATAAGCTTACAGTGGAGAGTGAGGCGTGTGATTAAAGTCCAGGTTTGCGCAAATGATTCCACTTCCAGTAAGAGGTAGACCTCTAGTGGTGATCTTTAGGACTGCATGCAGTATTACTTCTAGTGCATTAGTATATGGCATTGAGATTACACTAATCTGCAAATCTATAGAAAGATTGTTTGTTACTTAAAGACTTAATAGTTCAATCAAAAAATAGCATTTACATCCTTTATTAATATAACCTTGCTCACAGAGCTAAGAACACCCTCTCTGTAGGCTCACTATCAAAGAATATTGAGGACTGTATGAGGTGCTGTCCAAATTTTAACAGGATCAAATGACAGGGGGAACATCGCTCCCATTGTGGCCTCCCTACCCTGACTGCATGTTCATTTTCAAGGAGGATTTATTGTCATTTTTATCACATGTAGCATGTCATAAAAACGAAATTTTGGCCCACGGACCCAGAGT
>JAOUQT010301182.1:0-38893 GCA_025769995.1 Xyliphius kryptos | reverse complement strand
GGGGGGGGGGGGGGGGGGTGTACTGTATGTTTAGTGATTGTGTAGTCTGTGGGTGGGTGGGTGTCTGTGTGTGTGTGCCTGCTCTGTGTGTGTGTGTGTGTGTGTGTGTGTGTGTGCATGTACTGTGTGTTTAGTGATTGTGAACTGTGTGTGTGTACTGTAAGGCAGTACTGGTTTGGAGTGGGGGGGGGGTTGTTCGGGGGGTCCAGGGCAGGTGATGGTGTGCAGATCCTCACACAGCACTTGTCGCTCTGAGAGACAAAGCAGGCTTTGAGGTTGCAGTAGCTGGAGGTCAGTGCGCCTCTCTGACAGACTGCATGTTCAAAACAGTTGCTCCACCGCTTTCACTCCCACAAGTTCAACTCCACCACGTCCTGAGCTCACAGTGCGGCTCCGCCCACCACCGGTGCACTCGCTCCACCCACACACACACATACACACACACACACACACTCACACTCCTAAAGTAGCATGTTCAATCTAAACCTCCCACAACGTCCGATATCAGAACCTTTAGGGAACTCACTGCGGCGTCCTAATGAAATATTCAGAAATCCCGACTTGTGATCGGCATTCCGATTCAGATCAGGAATCAAATCTGATCTGATTCTGCATTATTTGGAGCTTTAGCGGGGGCTCTGTCAGGCTCCTGTTATGGCAGCAATGCACACTGAACAGTATGTCGGATGTGTGGAGTTTGCATGTTCTCCTTCTGCGTGAGTGACATTACTATTGCAGTATAAACACATGCAAGAATGTGAAGATACAAAATGAAGAGTGTGTGGGGGGCATTCAGAGCATTTCCTAAACATATGAAAGAGTGATTTAATCAATAAGCACTGGGATAGGCTACAGTGTTTGAACTGTGTGTGGGGTGTTTGTATTGTGCATGTACTGTATGTGTAGTGTGTACGTACTGTGTGTGTGTACTGTGTGTGTGTGTGTGTGTGTGTAATCTATGGGTAGTGTGTGAGTGTGTGTTGTGTGTTTGGTTGCGGGGTGTATGTACTGTGTATATATAGTGTGTACATACTGTGTACACTGTGTGTGTGTATTGTATGTGAAGTGTGTGTTTACTGTGTATAGTGTGTGTACTGTATGTAAATGTGTGTACTGTATGTATAGTGTGTGTACTGTGTGTAGTGTATGTTTCGTGTGTGTGTATACCATGTGTAGTGTGTGTATGCATGACTGTGTCTGTGTGTGTGCATGACTGTGTATGTACTGTGTGTGTAATGTATGTGTAGTGTGTGTATTGTGTGTGTGTGTGTGTAATGTATGTGTACAGTGTGCAGTGTATGTGTGGTGTGTGTAATGTATGTGTACTATGTATGTTGTGTGTACTATGTGTAGTGTGTGTGTGTACTGTATGTGTAGTGTATGTGTAATGTATGTGTGGTGTGTGTGTAATGTATGTGTACTCTGTGCACTGAGTGCGTAGTGTGTGTAGTGTATGTGTGGTGAGTGTGTAGTATGTGTGTAATGTATGTGTAATGAATGTGTACTATGTGGTGTGTGTGGTGTATGTGTGTAAAAGTCTGACAGTGTAAATGTTTCACCCTATGAGAACTGGGATAGGCCCCACGATAGTGAAGGCGACTCATGGACTACAACTGTAAGTGTAGAACTACAACCCCCATCTATACAGGAAGTGGAACTACAACCGTATATACTGAGGTGTGTAACTATAACTCTAATATTCTGTCTCCTGTATAAACTACTTCAGTCTATAATGGAATATCAAGTCTTTCCGCAAAGTTTTGGAAAACGACTCGACAGCGACCCCTGGCTCACAATCAGCGTTCCGATTCCTGTCTAAAGAACATGGAGGAGCTGATCTATGTTTAAAAAAAAGGGCTCAGGACTGGGATAGGACCCAGCACGGCACGTCCTGTATGTGTCGGGGTCGTGGGCCGGCGGAGCGGGTCGTACGGGACCGCAGTGAGCCGCCGGGAAGCACAGACCTTTAAATAAAGGACGAGTCGGCGTCCTAAACCCGGAAACCGCACGGCGGCCGTCGTAAGCCCGGAGTGACGCCTGCTGCCGGGGGAACATACCAAACTACAGCCTCTTCTAACACGAGGCTTCATCCGCATTATGGAGCCGTCGGTGGGGGTGGGGGGTTAGGACGACGCAAGGACTTACGAATTTCTTCTGGATGATGTTCCTCTTCGGCCTTTCTCTGCTCATCTTGCGACCGGATCCGACATTAATTTTGGTGAAAGCTTCCTCCGTGACGCTCTAAATCCCAGCCGCGGTCCGGGAGAAAAAGCAGGGATAGGAACCGAACGAGGGGTTTAAAACAAAAAAGCCCGGAGGTCCCGCTGCGTTCCGCCGGCTGAGGGCACAAAGCGGTCGGGGGGGGGGGGAGAGATCCGGGCAGACGGTCCCCAAAATCCTAATCCTCCAGAAAGAGCAGGCCGCCGGAGCCGCAGCCTCAGCCGCCGCTCAGCACACAAAGCCCGGCCTCCGCCTCAGCCGCGGCCGCTCACATGCTGCGGACGCAGCGAGGCAGACAGGCGGTGGAGCGGCTCTTCCGCAGCCGCATACTGTGCGAACTCGTCGGCCCGCTGCTGCCGAGACCTGCTGGCGTCTTTTCTTCTCCGGCAGGTCCTATAAGAGCGCCGCCGCCATGTTCAGCGCCAAATTCAAACCCTCCTGCTCCCGTTTCCACCACAAACACACACATTTTACCTACAAACTCACATTTTAAACTGCGTTTTTATGGTTTTCGGGTGAATTGTGTACATTTGACGCACTTTGTGGAACGGGAACCAACATGGAACTCTAGTTTCAGGAGATTTTTTCTTAGTAGCGTTCATGCTAACGAAGAGTTTCGGTTGAAATAAAGTTTAATAAAGTAAACATCCAACATATTAGATTAGTTTTAAAGATTAAATCTTTGATTTCAAATAGATTTTGTAAAAATTATCAAACGCCTCAGAGTTAATGCCATGTCACTACCGTTGGAACCTCATCCTGAGTCCAAAAAGAGTGCTGGATGGCGATTCCAGTCCCCCAAAGTCCGTAAAATGTATACAATTCACCTCAAATCCGTTATAAAAAAAAATGTGAGTAAAGGGAGGGATGATAGGATTGAGGCTCAAGGATGCCTCAGAGATTTGAACCTGAGTGATGGTGACGCCTCAAAAATGAGGTTTCCAGTGGTTTTGTATTTGGTATGAATGCTCGTGTCCTGATACTTTAGTTCTTAGGGTACACAAAAGTATTTTTTAATAATGGACTTACTGGAAACCTTGTTTTTGAGGTATACCATCACACAGTTTTAAATCTCTGAGGCGTCCGCAAGCCTCAATCCCATTCCATCAGCGCTAGTTCTAGATTCATTCTTAGTAGTGTTGATGCAAACGAATAGTTCCTGATTAAATGAAGTTAACATCCAACAGATTAGATAATTTTTAAAGATTAATTCTTTGATTTCAAATAGATTTTGTAAAAATGATCAAACGCCTCAGAGTTAATGCCATGTCACTACCGTTGGAACCTCATCCCGAGTCCAAAAAGAGTGCTTGATGAGGCTTCCCATTCCCCAAAGTCCGTCAAATGTATACAATTTACCTCAAACCCATTAAAATTAAAAAATATCTGTGAATGAAGGAAGGAATGATGGGATTGAGGTTTACAGACGCCTCAGAGATTCGAACCTAAGTGATGGTGACGCCTCAAAAATGAGGTTTCCAGTGAGGTTCCAACGTTAACAGCGTTCATACAGCAAAGGAAACCACTGGAAACCTCGTTTTTGAGGTGTAACAGAAGTTATGATGCTATAAGGACAATTTAGATGTCGGCAGGGAAGTGGATCACCAGAACCCAGAAAGA
This sequence comes from Xyliphius kryptos, assembly GCA_025769995.1. Classification (NCBI taxonomy): domain Eukaryota; kingdom Metazoa; phylum Chordata; class Actinopteri; order Siluriformes; family Aspredinidae; genus Xyliphius; species Xyliphius kryptos. Next base: position 35,053 of record JAOUQT010301182.1, on the reverse strand, counting down.
TAAGACCCGCTGGACACAAACCGCTGCATCACCATGTTGTTCATAGGGGCAATTCAGCATTCCAATCTGAGGATGTGGGAGAGATCCGAAGAAGGTCCCAATGGGAATCGAACCCAGAACCTTCTTTCTGTGAGGCAAAACTACGAACCGCTACGCCACCATGCCATTCATAAGGAAGTAACCAAAGAAACCAGACCTCACACAGAAAGGACTCACTATAAATCGAACCCAGAACCTTCTTTTTGTGAGGCAAAACACTCCACCACCATGCCATTGGTAAGGACAATTTAGCATTTCCTGTTTTCCAAAAAATGTGTATGTAGGAGGGAACTGGATAACCAGACCTCAGAAAGATCCGCTCGATACAAGCCGCTGCACCATCCTGCTGTTCATAGGGGCAATTCAGCGTCTCCAATCTGTGGATGTGTACGGATGAACGTAAGATGCAGTGTTTTGATGACTGAGTGTAAAAACCGCGTTCACAGATCTCAGAGAGCGTAGCAGGTACTCAGGCTTCGCTACAGCTGTGTTACACAGAGATATTTATAACTCCCCTCCAATTAAAGCAGCCGTTCACCCATCAGGCCTCAGCGGAAAGATAACGTTTCGTCTGCGCGAGGCCACAAACACACACTGACAGCTGGAAGCTTCCAGAACGTCCGTAAGCTGTACTTATGGTCTGCTCGTTTAGAATTAAATCCAGATTCCTCATCTGTAGCTGCACCAAAAGTTTGTGGACTTCTCAGTGTGGCCTAGCATCATCTGTAATGATGAATACATCCATCCATGCATACATTTTCTTATGATTAATCCTATAACAGGGTCGAGGGGGGTTCCCCATGCTCATCCAGTGGAGAACATTCCAGGCACTGGACACTCACATAGGGGCACACACTATATAGGGGAAACATGGCAACTCCACCCAGATCGGGATTGCAACATGAATACCCAGCGCTGAGAGGCAATCGTGCTAAACACTATGGTAATATTATAAAGCAATAAGTCACTAGAGGGCAGCATTACTGTGAATAAATCTTTGGAAGGAGGTGTAACTTTGAGTATCTAAATGCTTTTATGAAACCGTTACAAACACTATAATTAAAAAACAAGGTTTGATAAACAACGTTATCTAGTAAGATTTTTCTCCCCGTGTCCACATGGGTTTCCTCCGGGTTCTCCAGTTTCCTTCCACAGTTCAAAAACATAGATTCAAGGTAAATTGAATGCTCTAAAATTGCCCCATATAGTGTGTGTTTGTGCCCAGCGATGGATTGGCGCCATCCTGGATGTATCTGCCCAGCACTCGAGACGTTCTCCCCTGAATGGGCATGAGGAACCCCACCGTGGCCCTTGTAACATTCAAAAAATTTCCTCTAGTGGCCAAATTACAAAACACAGTTTTAAGAATCGGCTAGGTGTTTATATCGTAATGCATTTGAGTAAATTATATACTTATATACATTTCAAATAAATGACAGTGCCATGTGGAAAGTTTGCAGACCTCAGTCGATCTAAACCAGTTTGATGGTTCTATATGATGACTGTGTTTGTGTTCTACGAGAATCTAAAGCCCTGCACGTCGGGACGTGGTGGGGTATCAGAAGGTGCAGATGGTGCTTTAGGAAAACAGAACATCACAGCAGGTCCCTGAGTTGCATCCAAGCTCCAGCACCGCATGCTTTCTGCTCAATCTGGGTCAAACCAGTCAATAATACCGCCTCGGTGCCACTTCGTACTCATCACATCGGCTCTAAATGATCTGCATCGCCATGGTTCCAGCGGTTTATTAAAGGTTGCAGTGTCCATCACAAGAGTCTTTAGTAGAATTCTTGCCTACTACTTCATGCATACTACATATTCCGACATACTAACCATACTGCATACTACATATTCCGACATACTAACCATACTGCAATAGATTGATACTTAGTATGCAGAAGGTGATTTGGGACACAGCCATGGTTTAAGCTGTTTTAAAGGTTATAATACCGTCAGAGGTGAGAGGGAGAACATGCAAATTACAGATGGAGTGGGCACTAACCCCGCTTTTTATAGATTGGTAATTAAAATGCAGTATGCAGCAGGTCATTTGGGACACAGCCATGGTTCTTATTGTTTATATAATGTAGCAGTATTGATCACATGATACTTTAGTAAAATTTTTGCCTACTACTTGATGCATACTACATATTTGGACAGACTAACCATTCTGTTATAGATTGATACTTAGTATGTAGTATGCAGAAGGTGATTTGGGACACAGCCATGGTTCTAGCCGTAGTTCAAAGGTAGCAGTATTGATCACATGATACTTTAGTAAAATTCTTGCCTACTATTTGATGCATACTGCATATTTGGAGAGACTTACCATACACTTTTATAAATTGATACTTAGTATGCAAAAGGTAATTTGGGACACAGCCATGGTTCTAGCTGTTTTAAAGTTTATAATACCGTCATAGGTGAGAGGGAGAACATGCAAACTACAGAGTGGGCACTTACCCCTCTTTTTTTTACGGTCTATAAGAATGACCTTTCCACCACCATGTTACCTCAAGTATAAAAAAAAACAACCTGCGGTGCCGCCTAGTGGCTGACCGCGGAACTGCACCAAGGCACGCACGTTTCGTCCATGTTTTTCGACGTTTTTTCCACCAAATAAACTTCACTGCCGTCAGCGTTCCTTTAACTCCTCTAACTTCTGAAGGTAAACATTAAACGTGACTGTGGCGGTTGTAGTTTATTAAATGTGTCCGCGAGAGGGCGAGTTTAAATTCCACGAACCGAACAGGAGTCGAAGGTGAGGCACACGTCTCGTGTTTTTGTCGTTAACTTAAAACTTTTCATTTCTTTGTTACTAAAACACATTTAAATTACTAAAACTGAAACATCCCGCGTGATTTGAATTTAACTGGCACATGCCGATAGTTGGTTCGTAACCGAAACCTGACTACGATCACCTCAACGAAATAATACCTCAAATCTGTCTATTTAACACGAAAAATCCAGGTTTCATGTCGTGTTTTTTGTTGGTTTTTAAGATTAAATCGGTGTTTAGTTTTGTTAAAACATCTGTCCGGTGGGTTTTGGCTCGATTTTCAGTAAATCCAGTTCAACTTTACTAAAAGCTTCAGCATTTAATTAGAGATTCAAGCGCCCTGTTGTTTTTATCACATTTTTCAGTTTATTATTGTATTGTTCGTATTGTTATGATGTTTTTTGGGGTAAAATGCGTTGAGCGGCCAACACCGTAACTCGGTTAGGCTTCTAACATCTACGCAAAAAACTTTACGGACTACAGACTATTTTTTCCGACTCCCAGACCTCAAAGTAACAACTTTGCAATTTGGTCCATAAGCTAAGCAAACTTTGTTTATTGCTAATTGGCGCGCACACCAATAACCCTCCGATAAACCGTTCGCCAATCACTATAGAGATGACACACGCCAAGAACCTGGCGTCATCCTCTTTACTCTACCTGTGTGCTAGTTTCTATCAAAATGACACACACCAAGCGCCCGCATCATCCCCTCCACTCTACCCGCACGCCATCGCTATAGAGATGACACACAACAAGCGCCCGTGTCATTCCCTTCACTCTACCCGCACACCAATCGCTATTGAGATGCCAAGTGCCTGTGTCATCCTGCTCCACACGCCAGTCACTAACTAGGTAACTCACGGCAAGCACTTTATATTGTAGATTAACTAACTTAATACCGTATTTATTTTTATGATCAGCAAATCCCGGTAACAACAACAAAAGTAGCCAGCATGCTAACGTTCATGCTTAATATCTTAACTAAATAATGTACAAAACATGTAACTTAGCTCCTGACTCTAGCAAAGTTACAACTAACCGACCAATAAAAACGCAGCTGATGTCTGAAATCGCCAAAATTTTTTTGATCTAGTAAATACTGTTTACCTGAAGAGCTAGTAGGTTGCGGGTGCTCATTTGAAAACTTCATATTTGGACAGCTGTTAATATTTTTGATCTTCATATCATTATACAGACGATGGAGAAACTGCACATCCTGATCTCCACCCTCGGACCCAAAGGCATCTACCACTGTTTTGCCCCCATCATCGAGAGGCACTTCACGGTGGTGGGGTACGAGATGTTTCAGAAGAGCAGTAAGGACTTGGCGGCGAAGATCCGGGCCGTGTTCGTGTGGGGTCCGGGTTTGGACGTGGATCGCAACCTGTTGCAAACCCTACCCAGACTTCAGGTGGTTGTGAACGGCGGTGTTGGGGTGGACCACCTGGACATCCCGCTCATCAACAGCTTTGGAGTGAAGGTCTGCAACACACCGCACGTGGTGGACAACGCGACGGCAGACCTGGGGATCGGACTCATGCTGGCGTCGGCGAGGAAGATCTTACTGGGTCTGGAGCCATTCATTTAAAGGGGGTTAACCAAGGTTCCTTAGTTCTAGCGCAGTGTGGTGTTGGTGCCACAGCGTCATCCATCCATACTGATAACAGATGAGATATATACCTTCAAATGCCGAAGGCCTCACTTTCCGAGTACCTACAGTACCCGAGTTCCCTGTCATGTCCTTCGAAAACTAAGTACTTCTCACCTTCTTAGGTTTGATGGTTCACCTCTAAGGTTTTCCCGAGTACCTATAAGGCCAAAACTTGTCACCGTGATTACCTACCATGTCCTTTGAAAAACATCACGTCAGGGTGTTTCCAGATACCTACAAGGCTGAAACTTGGCTCCTTCATTCCTTATCACTTCCTTGGAAAAACTAAGTACTTCTCACTTTCCTAAATTTGATGGTTTGTTCGATATCGACATTGAACGCAAGACCCCTCCAGTGGTACATCAGGTCTTCCCAAGAATTTTGGCATTGTGATGTCCTTGGAAAAACGGGTTCTGGCTTTCCTACGTTCGTTAGCTGTTACCATCCAACACAATACCTCGGATGGATCGGGGTCTTGGCGAGTACCTTCAAACCTACAGTAGGTTTTCCAAGGAAACGACAAGGAATAACGGAGCTAAGTTTCAGGCTTGTAGGTCCTCGCCAAGACCCCAGTCCATCCAAGGTGTGGGGTTTGATGGTGATGGCGAATGACCAATCAAATTTAGGAATGTGAGAAGCAGGTCTTTTTTCCAAGGGCATGATGGGAAATAACAATGCCAAATTTCAGCCTTGTAGGCACTCGGGAAGTGGAAGATTTAGTGATGAGTGAGTCAGTGAAGGCTTTGGTGTTTTTAGGTATATAACGTCCATGCCGTCTTTCGGTCACATACTGTAATCCAACCAGTAACATTTCTGTTGTGTTTTTTTTTTCTTTCAGGCCACAACTTTTGTAAGAACGGTGAGGGGACACATTTGCCAGAATGTTCCATGGGTCATGATGTCAGTGGCGCCACCCTGGGCATTGTGGGAATGGGCCGGATAGGGTACAAAGTGGCTAGACGAGCTCAGGGTTTTGATATGAATGTTTTGTATTATAACAGGAGTCGCAGGTGAGAAGGTTTTCTGGTGACCCTTCGGTGATGGGTTCTGAACGGGTTCTGAAAGTGTTCAGTGCTTGGTTTGATTGTAGGAGTGAGGAAGAGGAGCGGGCAGTGGGGGCTGTGTACTGTGAAAATATGGGCGAGCTGCTGAAGAAGTCTGACTTCGTCATGGTTGTAGTTAACCTGACGCCTCTGACGCACAAACTGATTGGGGCTAAAGAATTAGCCATGATGAAGCCAAGCAGCACCCTCATTAACATCAGCAGAGGTTTGTATCTGTACTCTGTAAACATGTATAAATGTAACTCATAAATACCAACAACATATTGGGATATAAATTCAGAAAGACATCAAATAACTATAGTAGAACTTTTATAGTGGGGGCGTGGCCTCTTAGTTCCAATGACCTTTCTAATGTGGCTGACACTAAGCGTCCGAGATTATGTGAAATGTTTATAGTGGGGGCGTGGCCTGTTTTAATGACCTTCTAATATGGACTGGATGCGTTCAAATTCGTATGGACGTTTTTGGGGATGTGGTCTTTTACCTTAAATGGTCTGTCCAATATGGCCAACCACATCAGATCCCCTTTCACAGTAGCAGCGTGGTCTAGTTCTAATGACCTTTCAAATATGGCCGACTCGATTCAGGGATTACATAAAATCTTTATAGTGGGGACGTCGCCTTTCTAATATGGCTGACTCCATGCGAGGGAGATTATGTAAAACCTTTATAGTGGGGGCGTGGCCTCTTCGTTCTAATAACATTTGTTAAAACCGACTGATGCGTCCAAATTCACATTGATATTTTTTGCAGTGGGGGCGTGGCCTCTTACCTCAAATGACCTCTGTAATATGGCTGTAAAATGATGCGTTTGAGGTTGCGTAGTTACTACACACTCGCTTACTACTGCGTCACTGGTTAAACAGGTTTGGTTGTGGACCAGGACGCTTTGGTGGATGCACTACAGAGGAAAACCATTGGAGCTGCAGCTCTGGATGTTACCTATCCCGAACCTCTTCCCAGGTAGGTCTCTGACACCACCAAAAGTACAGGAAACCCTACACTATAATTCCAGGCAACACTACAGCCTATAATACAGTGACATTTTAAGGTAGCGCATTTATTCTTTTAGCAGGACTATGAAATGGCCTTAAAATGAGGCTGGAACCCTAGTTGTGTAACCAACCCCACAAAATGTTCTTCCTGATATTCACCCAGGTCCATAAGACAGTCAGGCAGCAATGAGTCATGACGTCCACTTACTTACGGTCAAATGCTTTAGTTTGAAGGTTCCATGTGAGTGAACTACATTTTTCTTCTTGCAGCGATCACCCCTTACTGGCCTTCCCTAATGTGATAGTCCTACCACACATGGGGACTCACACCATAGAGACATATCAGGCCATGCTGGAGAGAATGATTGTCAACACCCTTGCGGTTCTGAAGGGAGAGCAACCTCCGGATGAAGTGAAGATCTAGATCAGGAGATCGGGTCCTGCGCCGTCCATTGTTCATATTTGGCACGTCGTCTTCAAAAGAAGCAGCTGTTGTGTTATTGTGAGTTCAGATGGTTTACAGATTAACAGATGAACCTTCCACTCATGTATCTAATCTTTATGTACCTACGTTTTACTTTCTTGGATGATTGATGTATGAAATGAAAAAAAAAGGATGTAAACTTTGGAAGGTTATTCAGAGACTTGCGTAAATACACTGAGGAGCCAGAACAAGGGTCCAGACAAACCGATGTGCAATGCAATTAAACACTGGACTTCTATAGACATAAGAGGTTTATTAATTAGAATTTGTAAAATGGAGCAGAGCATTCTGGGAGTAGAGGCAAAGTACACATGACAAGGGACTAGAATCCAGAAGGAATCTTTGGCGGAAATCGTTTTACGCCAAACAATTATCATCTTATCGACTGGACAACCTTCCTTCCCAAGAATTGGGCCTCAGGAGCCGACGCCCATCCCAAGTACTCCCATCATGAGTACCTTCCAGCTGTAGGCAGATGGGGGATCCCTGAATGCCAAATAACCCAAGAAGCCAGCGACACTAGCGGAGGGAACTGGAACAAAGGACAACGTGAAATGGCCGACTTGATGAATCCAAGGTTGCATGGAATTTTGCAGTGGGGGTGTTGCCTTTTAGTTTTATTGACCTTTGTAAAATGGCCGACAGGATGCGTCCGAGGACACGGAATGTGAGGAGCTACTAGCTTGTTTACACATTTGTTTATACACGCTCCCTTACTCTCATGAAAAAATACTTAGCGATGTTAGCGTTGGTGCTGCTTTTTGTTTTGCTAACGAATCTGATCTGATTGGCTGAGGAGCGCCATCTATGATTTTATGAAGCACGCGATTGGTCTGTGAGTTTACTGCACGGAAGGACAAGAAACGTTCCACCGCTGAAAAAAAAAAAGTTAAAAATTCAATATTTTTACGGTCCACCTATCAGTGAGCTCTGGCCTACAAGATAATTCTGCAAGCTTCTGGAGTCCATGCCCTGTTATGTTTCCACAGTCTTGCCCTGTCTTGCGAAAGGAACAAAGAAAGGCCGGTATACCAGGTCTTCTGGCTCGTCAGTGTACAAACTTAAGTCTTGAGTTTCCATCGAATTACACTTCAAATCCACCAAATATTTGAATTATTGTTTGTCTTTGAGTCACTACAGCGATGCTCCTTCCACATTACAAGCCCGTTGAAGCCTGGTACATGAATTCTTCCTTAATCTGAGCCCAACACTTGTGTTCCAACTTTGGTAAATACAATACAATACAAATAAAATAAAATGAATGAATCAAAGAGATATTGTGTTTATTGTTTATGTAACAGCTGCTTGAACTCCATGATTTTTGCTGCTGTGGACCTTCTAAGCTCTGTATCCTATGAAGACCCATCTATGGTTGGGATTAGGGCCATCAGGGTGATGCTGTTCACTGGAAATGAGGCGAAATTCTGTACATTAACTCAGTTACGCCAAAGAGTTATTGATTCTTTCCCCAAATGGTATTAAATGAAGGTGTCTACACACTTCTGAGCCTACAGTGGAGCTAAAAAGTATTTAGGCAGCCACTGACCCTTTTGCTCCATTCCTCCATGCAGATCTCCTCTAGAGCAGTGATGTTCTGGGGCTGTTGCTGGGCAACACACACTTTGAGATGTTTTTAACAGAGCCGCTCCTCCGTAGCTCGAGCCGTGCGTTTGGAATCATTGTTCTGCTGGAAGGCCCAGCCACATTCCATCTTCATTGGTCTCTCTGATGGAAGGAGGTCTTGATCCCGTATCAGTCGTCCTGTCCCCTTTACATGATGTTTCCACCCCCATGCTTCACAGTGGTCTTCTTCCTCCAAACACGACGAGTTGAGTTGTTACAAACAAAGTTGGATTTTGGTTTCATATAACCACATGATGTTCTCCCAATCATCTTCTGGATCATCCCTACACTCTTTGGCAGACGGGCCTGGACATGTCCTGGCTTAAACAGGGGGACACGCGTGGCACTGCAGGATGGGAGTCCCTCTGGGCGTAGTGTGTCACTGATGGTAGCCTTTGTTCCTTTGGTCCAACCTCTCTGCAGGTCGTTCATCAGGTTCCTCTGTGTAGTTCTGGGATTTTTGCTCACCGTTCTCATGATCATTTTGACCCCATGGGCTGAGATCTTGCCCTCAGATTAAGGTAGATCATCAATGGTCTCACAATCACTTCCATGGTTGATTTATTCACACCAACCTGCTTCAGAGATGTGATTTCCTGGATTTTTTTCCTCACTTTGTCTCTCATAGTTGAAGACCTCCCTCATCTTTCTAAGTAGAAGAACTTGCACAATCAGTGGCTGACTAAATACGTTTTGGCCCCACTGTGTGTTGCATGCTGGCACCAGAGCCCCACATTGATCTCCCAATGAGATAACGGAGAACCGGACGGAAGTTCACAGGATCCTTTGCGATGGTTGCTCTGAATTAATTAACGTAGGAAGTGCTTGTTTATGTTCCTCTCTTGGTGCGGTGTACACCCATCACACTGCTCTTACACATGCAGTTCTCTCTGGAACCCGGCTGGACCTGATCGTACGGGGAGATGATCCGGGGTAAACCTGCTCCATGGCACCGCGGCTCCATCGTTGAGGTGAAGAGCAAAGTAAGAGAACATTTCATTCGTTCGTCAGGAGAATAGTTTTATTTTGCTCACTTGAGTTTTTTTTCTCGGGATTTCAACTTCTTTATCTCGCAATCTTAGAATAACAAAGTTCAAAGTTCTAACGACTTTGATCACCTGACTGCTAAAAAAAAACCATCATTTGTAATGTGATTGTTGATTGACGACTTATTTATCCCCGTGATTTTGGCTGGACTAAATTTGTCTTTTAAGCCAGATTTCTTGAATTTATTCCTTGAATATGTATTTAAAAATGTTAAGCCTTTAAGCATCAGGTCAGGGCCAAGCCTCAGCCAAAAATGACTTCTCTGTAAGTAGCAGTGCCAAATCTTTACCTTATAAGGACCCTATCAATGTACATATGTCCCACATCCGTCAACCATCACTCCCGCCATCTGGGTAGGATCCACAATGTGTGTTTGATACAGAACTGCAAAAGAAATGAAAGTTCAGTTGGGTTGTATTCTCTCCGTAGTTTGGTGCAGAGTTCAGGAGGTTTTCTCTGAATCGTTGTGAGCCCGGTCCATTCACCGACTTCCGTCAGTTTCTTCTGAACCTACATCATGTGGAACACGCAGAGATCTACATCAGCTATGCAGATCTACATGGAGACCTACTGCCCATTAATAACGATGACAATTTCTGGAAAGCTGCTTCAACGGAGCGGACGCTACTCCGCATCATCGTCCAGCAGCAAGGTAATGTTCTCTGTATATTTGAGGTGGTGGAGGGAACAGTGGAGAGGTATCGGAGGTTTGGATAGGATGTGGAAACTCTTATCAGCTTTTATCTTATTTGACCTAAAGGTATGGATGGCACGGTGGCTTAGTGGTTAGCCTGTTCGCCTCTCAGCGCTGGGGATCTGGGTGGAATTTCCACGTCCTCCCTGTGTCCTTGTGGGTTTCCTCCGGGTTCTCCAGTTTCCTCCCACAGTCCAAAAAAATGGATTCCAGGTAAATTGAATGCTCTAAATTGCCCTGTATAGTGTAAGTGAGTGTGTGCCCAGCGATGAATTGGCGGGTGTATCTGCCCAGTGCCCGAGATGTTCTCCCCTGGATGGGCATGGGAAACCCCACCGCGACCCTAGTAGAGGAATAAGTGAAAGATGATGGATGGATGGATGGATGGATGGATAGATGATGGACCTACAAGTATGCCAACTTGACGAGGGAGCACAGTGTAATGATAAAGCCTTCTGAAGCGTAGAGGGTCTTGCTTAAAGGCCCACACTCTATCTAAGCACAGGGTCAGCCTTGAACTCCTCAGGAGTAATAAGGGTTAAGGATTTTGTTCAACGGCCCACATTAGCAACCATGGTGGCCTACAGCACCCTGATGTTTAAGTGTTCACAAACTTTAGCCCCCAGTGTAATTGGTCTACCATGCACCACACAGCCTGATTTAAAGCCTATCACCTTTTGCAACACGAAAAACACAGGTCCAAATGAAGATGCAGGAGGAAGGCGTGAAAATAGACCGTTGTTGGGGTGTAAGCTAGCAAAGAGTGTAACATGGGGCCCGGAATGTTTTTCTAAAGTAACTCATGGTTCATCTCTTCTTCTTAGAGGAAATAGACCAGACCAGAAGAAGGTCCCACTTGGTATCAAAGAGGATCAAGTCCACCATGGTGGTATGTGGCCACACCAGTCATACAGGACATGTTCAGATTGGAATGCCCCAGAACTTCCGTCCAGTTTCCTCCATAATCGATGTGGATATTTTGCCCGAATGCCACCGGAGGGTCCGTTTGCACCACCACGGCTCAGACAGGCCTCTGGGCTTTTACATCCGTGATGGAACCACAGTCAGCGTTACCCCTCATGGACTGCAGAAGGTTCCTGGCATCTTCATCTCGCGCATTATTCCAGGGGGCTTGGCGGACAGCTGTGGTCTCCTGGCTATCAATGACCAAGTCCTGGAAGTCAATGGGATCGAGGTGATGGGAAAGTCCTTGGACCAGGTTACTGACATGATGCTTGCTAACAGTCACAACCTCATTATCACGGTTAAACCAGCCAACCAGTGCAACAATGTTAAAAATCCTGATCTAGACGCAAAGCCTTTGACCGTATCTTCAGACGGCGCGCATTCTGTTAGCTACCCAGGGCTTCCCATGATTATTGGCTCCTCTTTTTGGAAGCATAATGACCGTATGGGCAGAAAGGCTTCAGATGTTGTTGTTGACAAAACTTTAAAGAACTTGTTTCAGTCATTCGTCACTACGGCAGGTTTTACCCATCAGCACCGCCTCCATCTGTCATCGCTCGGATCTTACCGCTCACAGCCGTGCCTCAGTCAGATGGTCTTTGCTGGACTCAGCATGCCATTGCAGAGGGACATCAGCTCTCAAGAGCATTATAAAAGCAGTCCATCGTTTAGGCAGAGTACGTACGGCGGCCTGGACATCCTGAGCACATTGAACCCAGACTTGCGGCGTCGCCTCCTGGTGCCTTCAACAGAAATGGAGGAAGATGGGACGGTTCTTGTACTGTGATACACTGGACATGCATAGAATTAGGCACTTTTATCAGAAGCAACAAGTATCCCAACCGTGGTCCGAGCATAATACAGCGCCTCTGGAGGAAAGAGGGGTTAGGTGCCTTGCTCCAGGGCCCACATTGGTCTGAGCACAGGGTCAGCCATGATGCAGTACCCCTAAAGCAAAGATGGGTTAAGGGCCTTGGTTAAAGTATCCCTGGGGCAATGAAAGTTCAAATCCTTGGTCAATAATCCCCATTGGTCTACTCTAAGTAGAGGGTCAGTTACATACAGCACCCCTAGAGCAAAAAGGGTCACGTTGGTCCAACAGCCCAGTAGCAACAGGGTAAGGGGCCTACATTAGCTTGGCCTTTCAACCCCCTGATTAATACCCCAAAGGATACTTTTTGAAGACAAAACACCGGCCGTAGATGATACTTTACAAATGGGGTTGTCATAATAGCATGAGGTCACATTTATTTAGTTTCATACATTGTAGCCTTCACCACACTGAAATAAACTGAAAGCAACCCAGACTTTCTAATTAGTTCCTGTAATTAGATGAATCCCTGTGGGTTTCCTGCTGTGGGTGATGATACAAGATGATGGCCTTCTGGGTTTTAAAGGAACCCAGACGGTAATTAAGAAGGTCTTCTGTAACAGACGTCCTAGTTCTTCAGAGTGTCAGGATCTTCAGTTACTTATTTGATCAAAGTTTCGGTTGATGATTAGCGGTCTAGTTACAGTCAGACTCTTAAGTCTTGGACTTGTACCTCATGAAGGTGGCATTGTTAACTCATTAAACTACAGAAAGTTGCCATGCTGCTTAGCATCTGTAAGCATGTGACTTCTGCATAACTGACCAGAGTAGCAGAACTAAAAGGGGACTCTCGAATATACTTAGTTGAGAGGGCCACCTGGAACTTCTAGTAACAGAGTTGAGGGGACTTGGTAGCTCAGTGGTTTGGGTGTTGGTCTATCAATCAGAAGGTTGTGGGTTCAAATCCCAGATACCAAAATGGGTCCTTGAACAAGATCCTAAACCCTCATCGCTCCAGGGTGCTGCATCAACCCTGTGTTCTGACCCCAATCTTCAAGTCGCTTTGGATAAAAGCGTCTGTTAAATGACCAAATGTAAAGGCACTTAGTGGTTAGCACGTTGCCTCTTAGCGCTAGGGATTCACGGTTCGAATCCCAACCTGTCTCTCTGGGCTCTTCGGTTTTCTCCCACAGTCCAAAAACAAGGTAAACTGAATGCTCTAATTTGCCCCAAATAGTCTGTCCTGGGTGTATCCGCCCAGCAACCGAGACATTCTCCTCATTCTCCCGCGAACCTCATAGAGGATTAAATGAATGATAATGAAGATAATAAATAAATGTTAGGTCTAAACCATGTTCTTGATATACCACCCTGAACCAATCTGCTGAAAACCCCTTGTAGATACTGTCACCTACAGGACTGGAGCTGTTACTGCAGCTCTATAACTGCTTATATCCAAACAGGTCTTAGTTTTTAAATGATCTGGAGTATTTGATTATTTCATTTTTATGATCTAGTGCTAAACCAACTTCTGTATGTCATCATTTACAGTCATTTTGCAGATCCAGCAGCGTCCAGCAGGAAAATGTACACAAATAGTATCAGGTTGTAAAGAGATTTGTTTGGAAAGAAAACAATAAAAGTTTCTAGTTTCAGGTACAATCTGTTCAAGTGATAATCCAGACATGGCAGCAGGATTACTGTAGATTGTGGTAATGGTGGTGGTGGTGGTGGGGGGGGGGGTACTTTGGACCCTTCCAGAATGCAGTGGGAGCAGAATGCCTTGTCTTCAGGCACAATCCCAGAGAGAGTCATTTTTATTGTCCCAGCTACAGGAACAGCATAGTACATTTTGCATGTCTGTCACACTTAAGTGTTTCAAAAACATCACAGCAATTTTATCAGTAGTCAAAGACGACACAAGTAAACACTTGATTGCAATTTGTAATTAAATGTGTTTATTATTAAGGAAGAAAAAAGATCCAAACCTTCATGGCTTTGGATTATGAACCAACCAAGTGTTTGTGATAACTTACAATGTGTCGTTTACAGAGTTCTGGGTAATACTGGGTGATTGGATAATGAATGAATGGATGAACAGGGTTTGATGGGTAATGCTGGGTGATTGGATGAATGGATGGACAGGGTTTGATTGGTAATTGGATGATGATGAATGGATGAACAGTGTTTGATGGGTAATGCTGAGTGATTGGATGGATAAATGAATGAATGAATATGGTTTGATGGGTAATTGGATGATGACGAATGGATGAACAGTGTTTGATGGGTAATGCTGAGCGATTGGATGACAAATGAATGGATGAACAGGGTTTGATGGGTAATGCTGAGTGATTGGATGACAAATGAATGGATGAACAGGGTTTGATGGGTAATGCTGGGTGATTGGATGAATGGATGGACAGGGTTTGATGGGTAATTGGATGATGATGAATGGATGAACAGGGTTTGATGGGTAATGCTGGGTGATTGGATGAATAGTGTTTGATGGGTAATGCTGAGTGATTGGATGGATGAATGAATGAATATGGTTTGATGGGTAATTGGATGATGATGAATGGATGAACAGGGTTTCATGGGTAATGCTGGGTGACTGGATGATGAATGAATGGATGAAGGCTGGCTGTTTTGCAGCTGTTGGTTCATGAGCACCAGGTGGGAGGGTGCGTCCTTCCAAACGCCACTCAAACGTGATGTCGCATGTGTTGCCACGCCCACACCCAGTCTCGCTGCATCTCTCTCTCTCTCTCTCTCGTCTATAACTCGTACGTCACTTCCCTTCTTCCTGTGCGCCATGTTTTCCAGAAGGAGCGGGCTGCCGTTGCAGTGAGGCGCACACAGCACAAAGCTCGCGCCACCGGCCCACAGCGCGCGGACCCCCCGACTCAGCGCCGATTCCCCGCGCGCGCCCCCCCGCGCCCACGCCGGAGGAAGCAGCACCGAACCCGGAGCTGCCGGCCGAAGGTACAGACCCAGAGACCGGGGACACGGGGACCGGGAGACAGCGGCTCCGCGCTTCCGGTGCTGTTTTAATGAGGGGAACGTGATTAAGTTGCTCGGAAGGCGCGAGCGTGGCGCGTTTAATGAGCCTGAGTTCATCAGCGAGGCTCCGCCCCCTGTATATTCTCCTCAGGCCGCGCGCGCACAGCTGCAAACCTGAGGTGATGCACGGAACACCGTGACCTCACACCTAACTCCCCACCGGACACCTCGCTTAATTCACATTTTTATACTTTATTGTCTCGTAATTGTTCACAGTGTTACGTTTACTGAGTCCATCACAGCGACCTCTGACACCCATCACCCTTCATTACACCCAAAATGCTTTCCTTTGAAACTTTTCTCATTTTACTTGCTTGCATTCATACAAGCCGAGACCAAAATAATTATAATATTAATAATAATAAATGTTTTGCATCTTAGTATGTGTCACTGGTCTGAAAATGGGTTCATTTAGATGGTTTTAATGCATTAAAATTATGTGGTCTTTGTTGCAAGATGCTTTTATTTTGAAAAAGAGTGGGTAAGCTCAAGTTACATGTGTAACAATACAGTTTTTCAAACCAAATTGGATCCATCTCAACTTTAAAATACCAAAATAATAGCTTAACGTAATAAGTAGCAGAGGGCAATCATATGAACAGTTAAGTTGCAGTCTGCCCTGAAAGTAGAACATGCTTTAAATTCACCTCCATCATGTTCTGCATCGGGATTTCAATGAGCTGAAAGAAATAAATTTGCACGGTTTTGAGCTTGATTTCTTAAACGAGCCCAAGTTAATCAACAAAGCCCCGCCCCCCCTGTTCATTCCCCTCAGACCATGCACGCATAACTGCGAACCTGAGGTGATACACCTAACTCACTGCCGGACAAAACGCTTATTTTACATTTTTATATTAAATTTTCTCGTATTTATCAGCCGTAATACATTTTCTAATTGTATAACCTTGACACACAAAATGTACTTAAATTTATACAAACCAAGACCAATACCTCCAATAATTCTGATCTTAATGATAGTAAAAGTGTTTTGCATCTTAGTATGTCTCACAGGTCTGAAAATGGGTTTATTAAGTTGGTTTAGATGCATTGAAATAATGTTGTCTCGATCCCATGGTGCTTTTATTTTGAAAAAAAAAATTGCAGGTGCGCTCAAGTTAAATGTGTATAAGTACAAGTTTTAAAACCAAATTAGGTCTTTTTTAAACATTGAAATACTAAAAAACTTCATAATAAGTAGTGTGGGTCGATCATATGAACAGTTACGTTGCAGTCTGCCCTCTGGTGGACAGCTAAGAGTAAAACGTGCTTTAAATTCACCTCTTTCACATTCTGCTGTTAATCTGTGGATGTTTTTTTCCTTAATCTCACTATCTTTTTAGCATTACAATGTTGTAAATGTTATAATACTAATTTTTTAAGGTGAGCTAATGATGCAGATGCTTTTATTTTGAAATCCAGATGCTTCATTGTAATGAAGCTCTAAATGTGAAAAAGCTCAAGTTCCAAGTGTGTAACAACAAACAATTTAAAACCAAACTATGCCATCATAAACTATATTATACTAAGAAACTTTATAATAAGTAGCGTGGGCCGATCAAATGAACAATTGGGTTGCAGTATGCCCTCAGGTGAACAGCTGGGAGTAGAACGTGCTTCAGATTCACCTCCATAGTATTGTGTGGTGATTAAATAATTTCAGAACAGGATGTGTTTTCTTCTGTGGGCATTTTTTAAACCTGTATTTCATTAAAATTCTTTGTTACGTAGTCGCTAATGTCACAATACTGATATTTTAGCATGTGAGCTAATCCTCACTGAATGGACGACTTGCTGTGAGTGCTCTGTAGCTGCTGTACATGCGCCCCCCCCCAAGTGGTGAGAATTAGCCGAAAGCTGCTGAGCACATTGGGAGGGGCCACAATTTGGATTGTTGTTGGATTGTAGTGTATTTTTTTTGCTTTGCAGGACCAAGAAAATGTTTCAGGTGCCTGTAAAGGATGTGGTGAAAATTAGGAGATCACGTAAGAAGGTGAAGAACATTCTCTGTGACATCGCGCTGCAGGACTGTCGGGATTTACTCGATGTAAGTAAACTTTATTGTCAAATGTGTAATAATGTAAACTGAATTTCGGATGCTCTCAGAACCACGTGCAGCATTTACATTACACATTTAAATAGCATAAAATAAAGCATGCCACGTCAGGACCCAGCCGTTATTCATTGCGACCCAAACAGGAACACCTTCTACTTTAAACTAATTTGAATGAGATAACGAGAAGACCGGTGTCGTTTTTATCAAATTGTTTTTTCTTTAATGTAGCTCCCGTGTTCAAAAGATTTTTAAGTTTTTTAAATACTAGCGGAATACCCGTGCTACGTTGTGCTGTAGGACCTAACAACAATGTGAAAGTTTTGAGTCGTTTTTGAGTTTATTCATTCTGCTTATTCCTCTACTAGGGTCGCGGTGGGGCTTCCCATGCCCATCCATGAGAGAATGTCTCGGGTGCTGGGCACACACACAAACCCACACTATATGGGACAATGTAGAGCAGCCAATTAACCATCAATCAATGGTTTTGGACTGTTAGAGGAAACCCGGAAGAAAACCCAAGCGGACATGGAAATTCCATCCAGATTGGGATTGGGAATTTTAAGTGGAAAACGTGCTAACCCCTAAGCCAGTCTATCATAATATGCTCAAATAAACGTTTTGGGGCGATTTAAAAATCGGAATTTATTATGTGGAATAAATATAATATGAATTGTGACTACGGTGTCCACGCAGTTGAGATTTTCCAAGGACACGATAAGGAATGATTGAGCCAAGCTTCAGCTTTGTAGGTACTCGCCAAGACCGCAATCCATCCGAGGTGTTGCGTCCGATGGCGATAGCGATCGAACGTGGGAAGGCGAGAGTGCCTCGTTCGTCTGTTGAATGAGAGAACTATGTGTTAAGCAGGCACGGTGGCTTAGTGGTTTGTGGTTTGAATCCCGATCTGGGTGGAGTTTCCATGTCCTCCCCATGTCCACGTGGGTTTTCTCAGTGTTCTCCGGTTTTCTCCCACAGTCCAAAAACATGGATTCCAGGTATATTGAATGCTCTAAATTGCCCTGTATAGTGTGGGTGTGTGCCCAGCGATGGGTTGGCGTACTGGGTGTTTCCATCCAGCGCCCAAGATGTTCTACCCTGGATGGACATGGGGAAACCCCACTGTGACCCTAATAGAGGAATAAGTGGAATTTAATGGATGGATGTAGGTCAGTTGATTTAGTGCACAGTAGTTAAGTAATTAATTCAGTTACTTCACCCTTAATATTTTTATGCTTAATGGATCACAAGCTAATATGACCTCCGTAGCCCTGCCTTACTCTGGTCTAGCTTAGTGATACCTTGCATTAGCTTTAGCATATTGACCACATTGTTGTGGTAGATGCAGTTACTTTAGTCTCAATCACACCCTACTGATAGGTTTACAAGGCTTTCATTCAAATCATGTCCATTTAGCACACTTTAGCATTAGCTTCCATGCTAAAATAACAGCATTAGAGTCCCAACCCCTTCTTATTGGAGGGAAAAAACGTCTACAGAGGAAAATATTTCCGGTTCTGAACGTTTTGTCTTATCGCCGAACCTAAAGGTTAATTCTGTAAGTCTGAATACAGAATGTAGTTATTTATTTGAAATAAATGTGTTTCTTTTGCAGGAGTACAAAGATTTTGATGCTGGAGAGTCGAGTTTTAATAACACAAAATGGTTAAATCTCACCGATGGGCACTTCGGAAAGCGGAGAAAGAAGGTAAATGGTGATGTAGCGATGTCCTGTCCACTTACGTGGTCTTTAAACATCTTCCCCACACCTAAAATTAAAGGGGACTTAAAGTTTATACCCTGATATTAGGGTTCTAGTGTCAATTTTTTTCTCGTCAGACCAGGATTTTAGTACACAATACTAAGTAGGAGTTGCACAGAATCATGGGATTTGTTCCTTTTGTGTTTTTGTTTAAAGTGGAGGTACCGCACCGAAGCCCTGTGCTGCAGTCTCTGCTATTTCTCCACCCGCTCCTTTTATACCTTCAGAAGTCACGTCCAGCGATGTCACGACGAGGAGCGAGACCTGGCCTCACTTTCAAACTGCCCCAAATGCACTTTCATCGGCCACCCCAAAATCACGGGGCAGCACATTAAATACTTTCACACCGCTCCACCTACGAAAGCGGTGTCCACGGTCGGCCAGCCGGCCATTCAACCCGCCCAGGGGACGAGCGGGGCCTCCTCGTCCAACCTGTGCGATGACCGATATACTTGTGTAAGCTGCGGCTATAGTGACTCTTTACTGTATGTGATGAAAAAGCATGTTCTGGTCAACCACCACTCCCCGATGTTAAACCGTTATTTTGGGCAGTGGTTGGAGACTGTTCAGACCAAGCCAGACTGCATATCGATGTCCAAGTACTACTGCAAGGAGTGCAAGTTGCCCGCGGAGACTATTGAACATCTGTTATATCACATTCTGAGTTCAGACAAGCACAAGGAACTCCACTGGCACATCATGCCCTTAATTCGTGTCAAGCAAGGTTCTACGCTCAATGCTGGCCAGTCCAGTTTGACAAAGAACCAGGTGGGTGTAGTGTCGAGGCCTAACTTGGTGCACCATACCCAGGCCAAATCAAACGGAACCGTGCTCTTGACCGGACCAACCGGCACATCGGCTCTTCTGTGCCCTCCTGGAGGAAAGCAGGTCTTCCTTTCTTCTCAGACTTCTACACTGCTTCCTGGTAGTACGGTGGCCACCCTTCAAAACTCCCAGCAAAGGCCAGCCACCAGCCTTCACCACACTATAACCGCCTTGCCCAGCTCTCAGGTGGTCAAGTCCTTGGTATTGCCAGGTTTAACGCAAAATGTCGCAAAGCAAGTACCCATGACCATGACTGTACCCAGGCTTTTGACCCCTGGGGTTCAGGTCAATGTTCCCGGCAAAGCTAATGCACAGCAATCCCTACTGATGGCTCACAGGCTACAATTGAAGCAGACAAACCCCAGACCACCCATCATGGCGTCCCCATCTGTGCGTCTGATCCCTACCGGGAACAAAGTCAACGGCGTGCCGACATACACTCTAGCGCCTGTTGATATGTCATCAATGTCCTTCCAAGGGAAGTCCGGTCAAGGGGTCATTAAGACTACGGTGGCCTCGGCTCAAAATGGTTCCCAAAGTGCCCGTTCCAGAAACTCTCCCATGGCACAGTCTGCCAAGGCACTACTTTCTGGCCTAAAAGGGCCTTTAGCCAAAAATAAACAGCCAAACAAGCTGGCTGTGTTTGCCCCCTTCCTTAAAAAACAAGGCGATGAAACCATTCGTTGTCTCAAGTGCAAGGTCCTGTTGACGGAGCAGTGGATTTTTCAGCACCTGCTTCATGGATTGAAGTGCCTATTTTGCCCATTAATATTTTACTCCTTTAAGCAGGTCATGGATCATTCCAACAAGGAGCACAACTTAAAGATCAAGTCTAACCGTGACTTCATTAGAAAAGAGTTCAAGCTTGGTTGTGACACAGAAGGTAACCTGGAATTTGCCACCTTCAGTCTCAACACCAATGTCCCCAAGGACTTGCTGGACAACCAAGAATTGAACCTTGTCCTGGTCACTGAGGCTAAAGAGAAGATCTTCATTAAGATGTATCCGGATTCAGCCAAAGCTGTGTACCCCCCTACGTTAAAATCTATTCCCACTGACTGTCCTGTTTGCCACCAAAAACTTCAAGACTCACAATACTACGAAAACCATTTGAAAACGGTGCACCACATCGTACCCACGGTCCACGCCATATTAAAGTCCCCCGCTTTCAAATGTATCTACTGCTTTGGTGTTTACTCTGAAAAGTCCACCCCTAAGACCATTTCCATTCATGTCCAGCGCTGTCGGTGCGCCCCCAAGACCGTCAAGGATGCTGAACGCAAGTTGAATCCGGACACATTGCACCTTAATGGCAATTTAAAAAACAGCATTCAGCCCATGGGAGCCTTCCTGCAGCAAGACAAGGCCAAGAAAGAAGCGGGGTCCCTTCCTAACAAAAACGGCAAGGCTCGTAAGAGCGATGCATCCCCCGCCGCGGTCAGGCTTCTGCTGGACCCGACAGGCATGGAACAAAAATCCTATGAGGACAGGAAATTGTTCCTCACCAAGTACTTTCACATCAAGCCCTACTTGTCAAGGCTGGAGACCATATGCCTTGCCGCCCGTCTGTGGCTGAACAAAACCGACGTTCTTGCTCACTTCAGTATGAAGCGAAGTCGGTGCATGAAGACCATCCAGAAACGGAAATCTGTGATCCTGCTTGGCTTTAACATGCATGAAGTAAAGAAGGTGAAGCATAACCTTCTTATTCCAGAGGTACAGTCTGCATATTCTCTCAAGTCAGAGGCCATGTCTGAAAGTGATCCTTCTCCAGAGGTGGAGGCTGATGATCAACTTCCTACAGATGTGCGATTTGAAAATCAGGCGGAGTTAACGAGTAACGTTGTGGAGTCTACAAGTCACATTGAGGCGAAGACTGAACGTAACCCGCTAGCTATGGAGACTGAAGGTGGTCTTGAGGTTGAGACTTCAGCCAATGTCGTTGAGGTGGAGTCTGCGGCCAACGTGGAGGAGGAGTCTGCGGGCGACATCAAGATGGAGACTGAAACCAACCCACTTGCCTTGGAGACAGAATGTAGCCCTGAGGTCGTGCCTGAAAGCAACTCTCTTGAGAGCCACCTTCTTGATGTGGGACCGAAGAGTAACCATCCAAACCCAGACACTGCTACTCCACTGTCTCCAGAGGTGGAGTCCCCACACTGATGGTCTGTATTTATGTATGCATGTTGGAACTATAAACCCACCTTCACCTCACAAGAACGGTTCTGGAGAACGGAGCTTCTTTGCTTTGAGAGTTTCGTTGTTCATGGTGGAGAATGAAATGTTGAAGGAAAACCAGGACTCCCAGCATCCTGTTCTTCTTTACATGCGTGTCTTTGTATGAAATGAGTGTAGGGGTTGCGCATCTACTTTGGGGTCCCGTTTCTGATCTTGCTTAATTGCGAATTGTGTTTGCCGCGCGCTAATGTTAGAATTATTTTTTACATAGCTGTTCTGTAAAAAAAAAAAAAAAAAAGATTCCTACCCTATGGACCCGTGTATGATATTTTGATTTGTTCCTTTTTTTTCGGCTGCATATAGACTTCGTTTTGGCCTGACTGTGGCGCACAAGTGCGGAGACATTGAACGTACCACTCGTTTAGTACAACACGGTATATTAATTGAATATTGTTTTGCTTTTTAACACAATTAATGTTCCATTAAAGCAACTCTTTGAGATGAGTTGTGGTCTTTGATTCCGTTCGCCACACAGCTGGAGTTTTAACGTTATGACGTGGACCTCTAGTGGTTGCCATGTATGTATAGGTCACTCTAAAATAAATTGGTGTTATTTTCTTCAGATAGCCGTTTTGCTTGGGGTTGAGGAACCAGCCATGCAACCAGAAAGTTCCCGGTTTGCTTTCCGGGTTCTTTAACAATCAAATACTGCCGCCTAGTGGCCAAATAACAGAAGGCTTATAAAAAACATCGAGAAAATAATGTATGTCATGCATTGATACGAGATGTGTGCTATCGTCAATCGTGTCACGGTTGGCCAAATGGCTCATCCAATCAGATTTAAGGACCAGAACACACACTTTAGTTCAGACCCCGCCTCTTTTAGCTCTTCTAAAGGTATTCAGTATCAATGCTCTGGAAGTGGAAGGTGCTCAGCCACCAGCGGCCACACGGGATCATTTTACATTTAGTGACATCATCAGTATGTTTCAAAGAAGTATTCCACATAAACGTTAAAGAGATGGAAGTCCAAGAAGACCAGCTGACTATCCAACCTAATTTGGTGGTGATGTTTTTGAAGGGGTGGTACAGTGCTGCCATCTACAGGAATGATCGAACTGAAAGTCATACACGCACTGAAAAATCCTCTGCACTGACTGTGATTTGTCAGAATATGGAGCGCCCAGGAAGGTAACCCATAAAGAGGGGAGGAGAACCTGCAAAACTGCAACAAATGAAAAAGGTAGAAAATCATCGATCATCGGGAACCCCCAGTGCTGAGAGGAGAACATGCTAACCACTAAGCCATCATGCCACCCCATAAGTTAACTTTTTCACAATGTTTTAATATTATGACCGTTATAAAATATACGGTTATGTACAATATAAGACAATACAACAAAATTTTGATTCTTGTTTCATTTTTCTGCTACACACGCGGTGTTAATGTATGTTTAATATATTTCCCAATTAGTTTATTATAATTGTTTCTTATAATTGTTGTACTTTAATTAATATTAATAGTTTATTAAGTTCAGTAGCTAGTGTAGTTTGCTTTAGCCTTGACTTATAAAGCCCATTCGTAATCCGGTAACAGCCCGCCTTCTCGTAACGGATTGGCTAATACGGCCTTGCTTCTGCTTTGTCATTGGGTCATTAGGTCTACGTTCAACCAATCATTAAACGGAGGTATTTGAGATGACCTGCAGGAGGCGGGGTTTATCATAATACGGGTGTGAACTGGCGTCGTGTGTTGTGTGTTCTGTGAGGTGACCCGGTTGGTTCGTCATGGCGGTTAGATTTCATAATTCTGTCGTTTTTTCAGTTTTGGCTTCATATCTGAAGAAAAGTTCCTTAGAAAACCAGCACAGGTCGGTGTTTATGAGCCAGCTCCGCGCCTCAGGTTCGACCGGCGTGAGTAACCCGCTGAGGAAGCTTCTCTCCAGCAAACGGTCAGAGACGATGGACGATAGTTCTTGCAGTTCCAAATTAAGTTCCGTTAAACTTCTAACCGCCTGTTTTCTCCTCACAGGAAGAAAAGGTGGTACATAACCCCTCAGGTAAACTTTTAATCTGAATTAATTCATTTGGGCTTTCATCTAACCATCCAGTTAACCTGACACCTGAAATGTATTTACAGCCTATCCCGGCGCCTCACTCTGGCTTCATGAAACCGGCCAAGACGAGGAGGATGGAGGACAGTCTGAGGTTCCGGACCCTCAGCATGGTGGTGTTTAAGGCGGTTTCTGACCTGCTGTCCTCTCACGAGGTGAACGCCATCATCCCCAACTACAACGTGGAACTCACCAAGGTACCCCCACAGTCCCCACCTAGTTCCTAAACTGCGGTTCAGGTTGTCAGATAACAGGTGGTTCCTGAATGCATCATGTGGAACCTTAGAGAACCATCAGATGATAACCGATTAGAGAACATTCAAATTCAAAGTGCCATTAGTTTGAAGTTAAACGTCTTCGTTGGGTCCACGAGTGGTTTACGGGTTAGCTAGTGGGCCGCGAGGGGGTTCCTCATGCCATCCATGGTAGAACGCTTCGGGCGCTGGGCAGATACAACCAGCACAGCGTGCCAATCCATCACTGGGCACACACAAACACACACTACATAGGGGCAATTTAGATCAGCCAATTTACCTTGAATCCATGTTTTTTGATTGTGGGAGGAAACCGGAGAAAACCCACCCAAATTGGGATTCAACCCCGGACCCTCAGAGATGCAGACGTGCTGACATTGTGGTTCCCCCCCACCCCACCCCATTCTGGATTGTGACAATTAAACAGATGTGATTGGTTATCAGCTCAGTTCACTTTGTAATCCTAAAAAAGGTTCCAGCAGGTTGGTGCAGTTTGGTTCTCTATGGGTGGCGTAGAGGTTCGCACGTCTGTCTCCCTTTTTCTAAGTACTTGTATATTTTGTGCATTTTCCACACTTCTTGTGTGTGTGTGTGTTGCCGTTTACCATGTTTTTATGCGTTTGTCAGTTAAGAAAAAAATCTATTTTTCTGCCTTTTTTGTGTTGATGCGGTTTTGTTTGTTGTGTTACACATTCCATGTTTTATGTGTTTTTTTTTTTTTTGTACATTTAGTTTTTTTTGCGTTTCCCACATTTTTTTGTGTTTTGGCTGCATTTTGTGCATCTTTTTTTCCTGAGTGTTTTGTGTTTTTCACATTTGTTTCTCTTAAATTTTTCTGCCGTTTTCTTTTTTTATTCATTTTCGACATTTTTTGTGTTGTATTTTGTGTGTTGTTTTCCACACATTTCTCATGGTTTTGTGCCTTTTTGTGTGTTTCATCATGAATCACAAATGAGTAATTTAAACAAAATGAGACGTTTTATTAGTTTAGATGTATTGTGTATCTTATAAAGTGGCCGGTGAGTGAAGGTTGCCATGACTGCATTTAATCTCTATTTCAGGTGAAGTTTCCGGCAGATTCATCCGTGTGTCACATTTACTGGAAGACCAGTTTATCATCTGAGCAAGACCATCAGATCCAACAGGGGCTGGACAGATGTGCTTCTCGGATACGATACCTGATGACATCACAGCAGGTCCTGGGAAACGTTCCTCCTCTGGTGTTCATCCTGGATAAACAGTACGCAGCTCTAAAGGAGGTATGTGGTCCTGCTTGTATGTAGTTTAGCATGTTCTCACACGAGGACGTGGACTAAATGCTGTTGTCTGACGTCCAGGTGGAGAACCTTCTCCGAGTCGCAGATTTCGGGCCCAGCGACGAGTCGAGCCACGGAACAGAAACAGAGTGAGTTTAAATTCCAACTAAACAAACGGTGTGGTCATGTGATCTCTTAACAGAAATCTCACGCATGAGTGTCATAAAGACATGATGTTATGAATCAGGGTGATTGTGAAATTGTGAGCCTCGTGTGGTGACTCTTGGTATTGTTCTGTGCAGGAGGAGCAGCCCCGTGGTGGAGAACCGGAGGAACGTGTTCGGCGTCGATCACGACGAGCTTTGGAAACAAATCGAAGACTACAGGCAGAAACCGCGGGACTCCGGCGTACCGTCAACCGGAACCCGGGAGCAGCTGGCGGCGCTGGCCGAGATGAGAAAGCAGAAACTTGTTGAGAAAAAGAAACGCAAGGAGAAGAAACAGCGGGATGATGACATCACACCCAAGGAGTTCCTGCTCGCCCGGCAGCTCGAGGACGAGGACGGGGAGCCGCTCAGGGTGGCGGACCGTCAGGCTTCAGAACTGATGGATGATGGGAAGCGCTGAACGTCGTGTGTTTAATGAAGCGTAATCGTACGTCCGTCTGCTTTACTATAAACTTTATTATAAAACAATGCTGATTGGTTACACAGACAGGAAGGGGCGGGTCACTAGTTAGACCACCTCTGTAGTGCCCCCCTCTGCCTGGATGGCCTCTTGGACGTAGACTATGAACTGTGAGGCGTCGTCGCCCTGCGTGTACACAGTCACCGTCTTTATTCCCTCCATGTCGTCCGACGACACCACCAGGTGATGCTCCTCCCCCAGACTCGCTGCCGCCTGCTGCAGTGCATCGTGGATCATGCTGGTGTGTTCCGTCTGCTGCGCTTCCTCCGTCACCTGAAACCAACACACCAGAACAACAGGAACTAATTTTTAAAAATAAAACCGGAACTAAATGACCAGCAGTCCGTACTAAACCATTCTGTACAAAATCTACACATGACTCACTATCTAGTGCACTACATCTATAATATGAAGCTATTCTGAACACAGCTGTAATGTACACTACAAATCCAGGTGCATTGTGGGACTTTATAGTGCACACTACAGCTGACACACTAAATAGTGCACTAGAAGTGAGCCAGAATGACATGAATGGCTCACTATCCAGTGCACTACATCTGTAGTAGGGAACGATTCTGAACACGCTGTATGTATATGCTACATTCCAGGTGCATTGTGGGACATTAAATAGTGCACAACAAGTGTGTCAGGTGTAGTGTGCACTATAGAGTGAGCCAGAACAATACGGCTGACTTACTATCTAGTGCACTACATCTAGTAGAGAACAATACTGAACACGCTTTAGTGTGCGCTACACATCCAGGTGCATTGTGGGCCTTTTTAGTGTCATCTGTAGTGTACACTACACATCTAGGGGACTTGTGTAGTAAGTTAGTTAGTGAGCCAGAACACATGGCTGATTTACTATCTAGTGCACTACATCTGTAATAGGGAACGATTTTGATCACGCTTTAGAGAAAACTACATGCCAGGTGCATTGTGGGACTTGTGTAGTGCATTATATAGTAAGCCAGAACATTACAACATGGCTAACTCACTATCTAGTGCACTAGATCTGTAGTGTACATCACCACCACCCTGAACCTATTACTGTCAGAACAACAGACTCACCTGTTCCACCACAGTGACCGTACCCGGAGCCATGGCAACCACAGAAGCCACGGTTGCGTCGGTGCTATCGGCGCCGAGTTCGATGATCTGCTGCAGGATGTTCACCGACGCCGGGTCCAGCCCATCCGAAGCGGCGGTGGCGACCACACCTGCGCGACACAGAACGAAAGATGAAACGACCGCTTGTTTAACTAAGTGTTCCAACGAGGCGTCCACACACTGACCGTTCTGCGCGTTGAAACGTAGGTTCTGCAGGACGGACACCGCAGCCTCGGTTCCCTGGACGTCCTCGGTCTCTGAGATCTGGAGGTACTGCGCGCCGGGCTCTTCCAACGATTCCACCACCTGAACCGAGGCAGAGACGTTCTGAGACCGGCGGTTTGAGCCAGATCTCAACCTCAGTATGTAGAATCAGGACCAAAAGTATTAGGACTGGCACTAGTTGAGGTTCTGAAGTGGAACTCACCTCCCACTGGTTCTCCACCACTTTGAGTCCATGTTTGCACTTCAGGTGTCTGTTCATCTCCCACTTCGTTCCATAAACGTAATCGCAGACGGGACACTTTACACCTTCTGTAAATCAGCAGAGGTTCTGTAAACGCTGGAATAGTCGGTCGACGTCGGTGCAACGAAGTTTGTACAGCGGGACCAAAAATATTCAGTCGGTCGATACCCAAAGTTCAACTCAATACTTTGAACTCACAATCTTCAGATTGCCAGCCGAACACACTAACCACTGAGCTTCCACTTTTATAATCAGTGGCTGACTAAATACTTTTTGGCCCTTTTTCTCTTTATACCGAGCGAAAATCTTAATATTTTAACACGAGTCAGAGATCTAGCAACAAAACACCCAACGGATCAAATACGCGAAAAGGAAACGGCAGGACTCCTGATCAACTACATTTTTACATATTTTTGGACTGAGGGAGGAATCTGGAGGAAACCCCACACAGACACGGGGAGGACATGGAAACTCTGGTTGGAACCAGGATCAGGGAAATTTAGAGCAGCCAACTCACCTTGAATCCATGTTTATGGACTGTGGGAGGAAATACAAGGAGAACATACAAACGTCACCCAGATCGAGATTTGAACCTGGATGTTCGAATCGATTCAGAGGCGGTCTAGGTCAACTTAATTTACAAGCTACTCATTAACTGCCCCTACCGGCGCCCCCTATTGGCCTTTGATAACTTCTAGTTGAACTCCGTTAACGCTACCCTTAGTCAAGTTTCTTACTGAGCCTCAGTCCTCACAAGGTTTCTTCCTTTAAAAATAAACATCGCTACATATACAGCCCGTACAGAACTTGTCAACGCGTTAGAAGACAGACCTTGTGCTTGCCCGGTCTCTGGGGCGGCGGTTTGCGGGCCCGCGCTGCTGAACCGCTCCTCTGGATGCTTCCTGTTGTAGTGTCTCTTTAAGGAGCCGACGCTGTTACAGGAGTAGCAGCAGTGCGAACAGCGGAACGGCTAAAAACAACAGCACAGCGGTTTTAGTGCATTTGATTCCTCCATCGTCTAAAAAAAACCTGCGTTTTTTATTTTTCTTACCTTAAAGGAGGTGTGCTGCTCCATGTGGCGGAGCAGAAAATGCTTCTGTGCCGCGCTGAAGTCACACTGTGTGCATTTGAACCGCTTTCCTACAACAGAGACATGACATCAAACTAAACCAACTGAGGCATCAGTCACACAGTACATATTACATTGTATTAGACGTGGTTATGTGCAGATCAACAGTAAAGTACGGTGCGAGGGACGTTACCGTCGGCCGAGTGCATCAGCTTGTGGCTCTTGAGTGTGCACTTGGATTTGAACTTCTTTCCGCAGAGGTCACACAGGTGAGGCCTCTCTGTACTGTGTCTGTTCATGTGAGCCTTCAGGTTGCTTTTGTTGTGCGTGGCGTAGTCGCAGTGCGAGCATTTAAACGGCTTCACACCTGCAGGTGCAAACAAACGCCGAGCATCAGCCACCTGATCCGCAGTGTACGCACGAAAAGAAACTGTTGTTATATTAAAGAAATGAGTTTAACATGAGAGTTCTGACTCAATCAATAAAAAGTAATCTGCCTCCAATCCTTTAACTAACCCCACCTCAAATAATTTAACTAACCACACCTCAAATCCTCTGACTCCGCCTCCAATCCTTTAACCTACCCCTAATCCTTTAACTAAACCCACCTCCGATCCCGTCACTAACCCCGCCTCTCATAAGACAACTAAATTTAATAACTAACCCCACGTCGTGTACTATAACTATCCCCATCTCCACTACTTACTCGCTCATTCAGAAAATTATAATTCCTCCTTTGTTTTAATCCTGTGACTAATCCAAGTCCTATAATCAGTTAACGAATCCACAACCCTCATTCTACAACCACAGTTATATCTAATCACCTTTTCTTTTGTTTTACCTTTAAATTTATAAACTAAACTTTAAAACCAGCATCAAGAAACTGAAGCACATAGTAAATTCAGATTAAATGTGTTCTCCGTTTGGTTTTCGACCTGTTGTTCTACAGAACCCACCTTTATGAGCCCAGATGTGCTGCTGCATGTCGCTTCCGCTTCTCGTGAAGTAAAAGTCACAGTAGGGACATTTGCAGCCTCGTTTTCCGATAACGCCCTTCGAGCTGACCCGGATCCCCAGAGTCTCCATGATGGTGCTTAAGGAGGCGTCTGAAGAAACAAACCCAGTTACACTGCGGCTCCTGTATCAAGCAAATCAAAACAAGGAGTAAACACCTCACCTGGATGACTGGTGGTGACATGATGCCGGAGTTTGTCTTCTGGATACGACTTCTTACACACGGGACAGACAAAGTTCTTCTTGACCTAGAGTAAAAAAATAAACTTAGTTCATAAAAAAGAAACGTTTAACATTTCGGATGTTTAGCGACGTTCTCAGAGTACGTACAATCCCGGAGTGCGTTCTGAGATGCGACTGCAGCTTATACTTGTCGGGTGTTGAGAAGACGCAACCTTCCGTCGAGCATTTGAGGAGAACCTTGCTGTGTCTTTGGATGACGTGGCGCTTTAGGCTGTTCTTGGTGATGGAGGAGTAGGTGCACTGGGAGCAGTAATACAGATGTTCGCGCGTATGCGTTCGCACGTGCATACTGTAGTGCACTTGGTACCAGAAGAGCTTTCCTACAATTACAAATATGGAGCATTTTTTAAAGAACATGAGGAGGAACCACAATGCCGAATTACATCCTTGTAGGTACTTGGGAAGTGAGAGAATTAATGGTGAGTCAGTAAGGGGTTTGGTATTTATAGGTATAGACTATTTTTATTGGTAAAGGTCTGTTGGCTGGCACCACTTAGGCTGCACTACCAGCACACAACACCCAGGGCTCCTTTAAATGTGGTCAATAAGTAAGAGACGATAATGCTGCAAGCAGAACGAAGCAGAGTAAATGATTCCTTGGACCACTAACACCTCCTGATGACACAATACTAAACAAATTTTCAGAAGTTTCCCCTCGAGCTCCTCATGGCCCGAGCCTTCAAATCGACATAAGTAATAAAAGTGCCAAGTGTCAGGCTTGTAGGTACTCGGGAAGCCCTGGCATTCCATGGCAATATCAAACAAACCATCAAATTTAGGAAGGTGAGAACTACTTAAGTTGGTCCAACAACACCACGATGGGGAACGACAGCAAATTTCAGCCTTTTAGGTCCTTGTTAAGTGAGAGATTTTATCTTTACTAGTAAAGGTCTGTAATGGCTGGCACCACCAGCATGCAACACCCAGGGCTCCTCAAATGTGGTCAAAATAAAGGAAACAATAATGCTGCAAGCAGAACAAGGCAGAGTAAGAGGATTCCTTGGACCACTAATACCTCCTGACGACACAATACTAAACAAATTCTCAGAATTGTGGGTGTTTCCCCTAGATCTCCTCATGGCTCAACAACTACCATACATCTCTATCGCGTTCTATAACCGTGGCCTTTATCATTACCACAACACTCAGCCTCCTTGATCTTAAACCCCAGGATTCAACACTTCTTAGCAGTTCAAGTTCTCATCCTATGCCGGTACGACTACGACTGCGGTCTCCTATCGTGCACAATCAACCTTCTTCGGCTAGTTTAAAACTCTGGAGCTCCTCTTGTGATCAACCCAACCTAAAGCTTATGTTACTTCACTGGCTTCCAGTAGACACCCACATCCAGTACCATGCTTCTGGCCCCTTACTCAATTTCAAGCACTCACTCTTCAGGGCTGCACTGTTTATTCACTGCCCTCAATGACAACTGCCAACTGGTGCTTTAACCTCATTGTGGCTTAATGTATTTGCAGACATCACACAGACCTTGTGCCGACCTCCCTGAACTGTCTGGGGTCGTTCAACTAGTTTTCAGCGCAGACTAAAATAAGAGTGAAGCCAAAAATGGGACCTTCTCTCCAAATTGTGTAGCCTTTATAAAAAGTAAAGGAATTACCACAGTATTCACACTCCAGATCACCATACACTTTGCGTATCCTCTCAAAAACCTCCATGCTCAATTGCCGCTTCTGGAGTCCATCTAATATCTGTGTGAAAGCAGATTTCTCCTCTCGGTGCGTGATCGATGCCTCCTTATCACTAGGGGCAGAATTGTTTTGATCAACCGTAGGCTCCTGGTCACAGTCACCCGCAGATTCAGCTCTGGTGGTATTATCTTCTTGCTGACTCAATGATATACACGGTTGATCCTCTACTTCTAGATCTTCCGAAGCATTTATTCCACCACTCACAGAGGGGGGACAGAGCAGTTTGTCGTCATTGGCAAGAGTCCCTGTTTCCACAGTTGCTCCAGTCTCAATGACCAAGCAGTTTTCAATATCCCTTTGTAGGTCCTCTTCGGATTGGTGCGCCATTGTCTGAATAGTTAATTCACCATTCTCCTGGGCCTCTTGCGCCGCCGTCTCACCGACAAGCACTTCCTGCGTGTTGAGCAGTGACAACTCCTTGGTTATCTCCAACTCATCTTGCTTAAGCATGTCACACTGGATTTCATCCCCAGGCTTGAGCACACAGAAGCTGCTTTTGAGCGACTCGGCGAAAGCCGCGGACCAGTCAGCTTCTGGGTGCTCCCCCTTTAAATGTGCCTTGAGCCGCACAGTGCTCACAAACTTCTGCAGGCAAAGGGCACATATGTAGACGAAGGGATGGCGTCTGACGTGAGCCTGGAGCGCCTGAAATTTGGTGGCGCCATGATCGCACAGCTCGCAGCCATATGGCCGGTTGCTTCCGTGGACCATCAGGTGCCGGTCTCGCTCGAGCTCGTACTTGAACTTGCGGTCGCACACGTTGCAATCGTACAAGAGCTGACGTTTGCCTTCTCGGGTTCGGAGCTTATACTCATCGTAGCAGTTCTTGACCTTCTCTTCTTGCATATCATGGCTCTCTTGGATATGTTTGAGAAGGTTCTTGATGTCGGAGTACTTCTTCTTGCAGAAGCGGCAGTGTTGCTTGATCTTCTGGTGCACCCTCTCCAGGTGCACCTTGAGGTGCCCCTTGCTCAGCGAGGTGAAGGAACAGTGCTGGCAGGTGAACTTCTCGCCTGTGTGCTTTCGCATGTGGACACTAAGGTTGGCCTTGATGGCACTGGCGTAATCGCAGTGGGGACATTTGAACGGCTTCTCGTGCGTGTGGATTCGTAAGTGGCTCTGCAGAGAATGCTTGAACTTGAAGACCTTGTTGCAGTACTCGCAGGTGAAAATCTTTAACTGGGTCTGACCCAACCTGCATAAAACAACATGGGGGATGAGGCTGGGGCCACAAAATGAGGTGACCAAAAGTATGTGGACATGCCCCCTCAATTAATTACAATGTAATGTACATAGAATGTGTAGCCAGGAAAGCGACACAGCCTTCAATGACTCCTTGGATCTTTGTTAAGTTCATCTCTAGTTCCCAGGACATACTCGCAAACGGCCAACTGTAGGGCGGCGCGGTGGCTTGGTGGTTAGCACGTTCGGCCCTCAGCACTGGGGATTCCTGGTTCGACTCCCAGTCTAAGAGTTTCCATGTTCTTCCCGTGTCTGCGTGGGTTTTCTCCGGTTTCCTCCCACAATCCAAAAACATGGATTCCAGGTAAATTAAATGCTCTCAATTGGCCTGTATAGTGTGGATGTGTGAGTGAGCGTGTGACCAGCGAGGTGTCCCTGTCCTGGGTGTGTCTGCCCAGCGCAGAGATGTTCTCCCCTGGAAGGGCATGGGAAACCCCAACGCAACCCTAGTAGGGGAATAAACGGAAGGTAATGGATGGAAGGATGGGCCAACTGTAAAGTATGGTGAAGATCTAATATAATGCTAAACTCAATTAAGCTTTATAAAGATTCGGAATCGCCTACTACATTATATGCAAACGCTGTAGGCGAGAATGGATAGTATGTCCTATGTGGTAGACCTATGTGATTAAAAATATCGAAAACCTCAACAGTGGGAACTTGACCTGGTAAATCACATGACCTTTGACTGTAACATGGCTAACGTCATGCGTCCAAGGTTGCATGGATACCACATACTTATAGATCATAAACCTTAGATTTGCTTAACCCTTACCTCCTAACTAAGCCTTGGTCCTCACAAGCATTTTCCCTTAATACCTGGGCTGTAGTCACTTCCACTCATTTTTTGGTGGTTTGGTTCTCTGTAAAGCTGCTTTGAGAGAATGAACTATGGTAAACGAACTGTATAAATGCTCTTCTACCTTAACTTTATGGTGAAGAAGTTTGACATAATGGTGAGGCGGCCACATACTTTGGGACATTAGATATTTCAAGGTGTCCAAGATAAGGAAAAAATCTGTACCTGCTGGAATTTAATGGGGTACCAAAAGCACCCTGCTGAATAGCATATTCCTGATAGCCTTTCTTCTGGGCTGTTTCTTCAGCCTCCGTGGCAGTGGGTGGTTCCACCTCGTTGGATTGTTGGGCCTCGATGGGCACAATTTTGGTGGCACCTGAAACGAAGTGACATTCAGAAAACAGTGGTAACAATAACAGCCACAGTTCACAGGGCGCTTCTTACCTGGAATGGCTTCGTGGGCGGCCAGAACCACACTGATGACGGGGGGCTTGGGACAGTTCGCCGATTCCCTGGTCCTTGCAGTAGAACCTGTACCGTACCGATCTGGCCTGATTGTCCGCACCTTCTTGGATGGACGTTCTTTGTCTGCATCATCTTCATTGTCGGGTTTCTCCACATCAGGATCATCTTCTATACAAGAAAGAAGTTTAAATAGAACTGCCACAGTGAGGGTCTAGAGCCTCCACACTTTGGTTAAGAGTTACACAGCACCAAGCGAATAATGCCATCTGTTCATGGCACCTTGGCAATCATTGGACCTTCCAGCAAGACATATCCTGAAATGTCCTGGAGTGGCCTTCTCAGTCACCA
The DNA here is from genome assembly GCA_025769995.1 of Xyliphius kryptos. Taxonomy (NCBI): domain Eukaryota; kingdom Metazoa; phylum Chordata; class Actinopteri; order Siluriformes; family Aspredinidae; genus Xyliphius; species Xyliphius kryptos. The sequence goes on along the minus strand of JAOUQT010301182.1, from coordinate 243 downwards.
GATCTAACCCTGATTGAACATCTTTGGTGGGATTTAAAAAAGGAAGTTGCATCAGAAGCCATCAAACGTCGCGGAACAAGAGGCTTTTGCACATAAAGATTCCAACTGAAAGGTGAAAGAAGCTTGTTAGTACTTACCGAAAAAATTTGTTGGAAGTTATAAAAGCTAAAGGATGCTCCACCAAGGATGCTCCACCTTATATGTTAATACAATGGACAATGAAATTGAAACCCCCCGGTCATT
>JAOUQT010301175.1:0-16057 GCA_025769995.1 Xyliphius kryptos | reverse complement strand
TGCTCACTGGAACATTCAGAAGTTTAGAAATCCTTCTGTAACCAATGCCATTATTATGGTTTGCAACAATAAGGTTGAGAAGGTCTTGAGAGTCTGAATCACTATAAAATCTCCCTTTGAATTTCTACAGCGGGTGGTGATAAATATTAAACCAGACCAAGATTCTGTATGAATACATGGATTAAGAAACACACTTATACAAACTGTAAAAACAGAACATCTGGCTGCCTGGTCGTCACAATCTATTAGTAATTTAATAGCAAACACAGACAAAATAGTTTTACCTTAACTTGAAAACATTCAAAAGACAAAATACTGAGGAAAAAGAATTTCACTGTGGACAAATTACTAATAAACACAATTCATCTTTTTGCATACAGGAATACATTTTACAGAGGAAAAATGAGCTCATCCACAGAGGAGAAGAAAAATATTCTGACATACAGTGAAGAAGGAGTTTCAATTCGCGGTCTTCCAAGGCACCGGCGTGGTTACATAGAAGAAAAGGCACATTCCTGCTCACAGTGTGGAAAAAGATTTACTAAGCAGAGTCATCTTAAAGAACACCGGCGTATTCACACAGGAGAAAAAACATATTCCTGCTCACAGTGTGAAAAGTGTTTTACTAAACAGAGTTATCTTACACAACATGTGCGCGTTCATACAGGAGAAAAAACATATATGTGCGCACAGTGTGAAAAGACTTTTACTAAACAAAGTAGTCTTACACAACATCTGCACATTCATACAGGAGAAAAACCTTATTCCTGCTCACAGTGTGGAAAATGTTTTACTCAGCAGAGTCATCTTAAAGAACACCAGCGTATTCACACGGGAGAAAAACCCTATTCCTGCTCACAGTGTGAAAAGAGTTTTACTAAACAGAGTTATCTTACACAACATGTGCGCATTCATACAGGAGAAAAACCATATACATGCTCACAGTGTGGAAAAAGTTTTACTCACCAGAGTAATCTTAAAATGCATCAGCGTATTCACACAGGAGAAAAACCATATTCCTGCTCACAGTGTGAAAAAAGTTTTACTAATCAGTGTAGTCTTACGCGACATCTGTATATTCATACAGGAGAAAAACCATACATGTGCTCACAGTGTGGAAAAAGTTTTACTCACCAGAGTAATCTTAAATACCATTATCGTATTCACACAGGAGAAAAACCCTATTCTTGCTCACAGTGTGGAAAAGGTTTTATTAATCATAGTAGTCTTAAAGTGCATCAGCGTATTCACACAGGGGAAAAACCATATTTTTGCTCACAGTGTGATAAGACTTTTACTAAACAGGGTAGTCTTACACAGCATTTGCAGATTCATACAGGAGAAAAACCTTTTTCCTGCTCACAGTGCAAAAAAAGTTTTACCCAGCAGAGTCATCTACAACGGCATCAGCGTATTCACACAGGAGAAAAACCCTATTCCTGCTTACAGTGCGGGAAAAGTTTTATTCGAAAAAATGATTTGAAACAACACCAGCACATTGACACAGAAAATTAACCTTATTCCAGCTCATAGCATGTTGTTGTATAAAAATAGTATCACTGTTTGAAATATATGGTAGAATTGTATAGCACTTTAGTTCGCTCTTCTCAGGTTCAACATTAGGGCTGCAATAACTAATCAATTATATTAATTTAAATTGATTAGTAAAATGGTTGGCAACTATTTTAATAATCGATTAGTCAGGTTATTACAAACATAAGTACACTTGTTATATTCCTATATGTGGCCGTAAAGCACCATTAAACTGGCTGTCAACTGCCGTAAAAGAAGAATGGAGGATAATGTTAGCACAAGCAGAGAGAAAAATTTACGACCAAAGTCATTAAAAGTCTGGGAGCACTATATATAAATGCCTTCAAAAAACAGTACAGCAGCACATCACTGCATGAGCACCTGAAAAAGTAAGCATGTTCATTACCTCCTCATCTTCCCTTGAGCCGGGTAGCTCAAACTTGTCTGGTGGATGTCCAGGGTTGATGTGCTGCTGGGATTCTCGCTGTCAGAGTCTTGATGCTAAAAAGTTGCCATCCTGCATGGTCACCACCTTGAGCCAACAACAGCAGTTTTTTGGTAAGGAAAGGCAGTGGCTGCAGGCTTCAGATTGAGCATTTGCCTCTTCTGCATGCATTATCCTCATGCAGCCAGGGCAAAAGGAGTGTGTGTCCTTTGCAGTGATTAGCACACCGCAGGCCGCTAGGCAAATTGTGCACCATGAAGCTAATGGAGAGCTGTAGCATGTGATTAACTGGCTAAGCAAAAGCATTCAGGGAGCTTGAGAGTGGTTCGACTGTAAGCCTGGATGACTTGCAGGTAGGTTTGCCATCCATCCCTATAAATGCTGCATCCCAAAACGGGGCACAATTTGTTTCGTATTTTCAATAAACACATCAGTCACACAAATCAACACTAAATGTAACACTAATGATTATAAAGCACACCCTCCAAACAGAATATCTCGTACACACATAAATTCAAGCTCCCCCAAAACCCACCATAAAATGTTTTTAAGGACTGTAATTATTTAAAAAGCTGATTTAGCACTTTGCGGTCTCCATGGAATGTAAAGTGCATTATAAATAAAATGAATAAAACTCATTAAAAATCTGCTACATGCTTTTCCACCCCAGCGTCTGAAAAGATAAAATGCTAAAGCACTGTAAAATGTATCGAAGAGAACTCAGAGAATTCTTGGAGACATATTGCCAGACAGCAAAACAGCTATAGCATTAAATTTACACTGTACTTTACTAGAATTATGCACACATACACACTAGCTTTCTGTATTAGCCAAATGAGCAGATGATGCATGATACGTATATTTTGATGTAATATTCGTGATCAGCACCCAAAGATCTATGGGAAATACCTAACAGTGTCCAAAAAGCAAAAAATTTGTTGTGCTGTGTTATCTGTATCCTTAACTGTACTCGGAATGGGCGGGGCCTAATCCAAAAACCCAAAAGTTATTGTTGTTTAACACGTGGGCGGGCCTAAAGGGGTTTTTATTTGAAGTCTGAAATTGATATGGATTGATCAGAAGTTGCTGATGTATTGTTTATTTGAATAACTATTTACAGAACAGCCTCAAATTTGAGATTCAATTCAATATTTCTGATCACAAAAGTAAGCTCCGTGTTCCAACTTAACTTTCGGCACCAGCCAAACTTAGAGAAAACAGAAAAAGGGAAAAAAAAAACTGACAGGAGTTGAGGAAGTGACCAACGCGGCACGAGCCGATTTCAGCTCTTTCTTGTCAAATACACCATGTATGTTACACAAAAAGTTCACTAAGTAACTTTCATACAAACCAAAACAGAGGCAAGCTAAAAAAAATAAAATAAGGAGCACTGATTGAAGAGAGCAACGTGGCACTTTGTGTGACTGGCCAATCACATATCGTAAGAACAGTCAGTTACCCAATGAAGATTTTCCTTTAGAACGAGCACGAATATTCATGAGTTTTAATTTTTTAATGCTCGTAAAAAAAATGCTGCATCTGTACTGGGTATTTAAAACAAGTATCCGGCTCGTCCCTAGTAAATATGCTGATGTTCTTCAAGCTTACTCTGATTACTAAAACTCTTTCCACACTGTGAAAAGTATTATGTTTTTACTCTTGTGAATACCCTGATTTTTGAACAAACTTTTTTCTAGTTTCCTAGTAAAACATTTTTCGCATTGTGAGCAAATTAATGTTTTTTTTTTTTTTTTTTTTGTGATGTGGCTTTTCTTCTGTGTAAACACCCTGGTTCCATAAAAGATGGCTACTAAGGAAAAACTCCCTCCACGCTGTATCTCGAAATATCTTTCTTATACTTTCTTGACATGTTACTTGAAAACAATCTCCACATTGTTAAATGTTGATGCTAAAGTGTTGGCTAAAGCATTGGCTTTCAGACTTAAATATCTTACCACATATCATATCTGAAGAACAGACAGGTTTTATAAAAGGGAGACCGTTGTTTTACAATATCCGTACTCTGTTCAATATATGTTCTTGACATTCAGATGCTACTTCTGAGGTACTGATCTCTTTAGAAACACCTATTAAAACTGTACATATTATGTTGGCTTCTCAAACCTTAGAGGGAACATAATTATTTTAAATAAAATGATTACCGATAAAACATATAAATAATATTTGTTACATTTTTCAGAGAAAACTTACTATTGTTAGTCTTTGTTGTTTGTTGTTATTTTAGAAGTACATACTTATGCTGTAACCAGTCTTACTAAGGTAAAGCTCATACAGTGACATAATGTGCAAAAGGAGACAGGTGCAAAATAAAAATTTATTCACAATTACAGGTTCTAATAACAGTTACTGACTTTTATAAATAATTACTATAACGTAAGAAAGAACAATGCAAACACACACAGTACATATACATTGAAAAATAATTGATTTTTTAAAATGGAAAAGCTTTAAAGAAATAATTCATTTACACTTTATTTTTGTTTTGATTGTTGCTAAAATTAAGGAAAGTGCCCAATTAAATCCTAAAATCTGTTCTTATAAAACTTAAAAATGAAGGTGTATTTTCTGAAAATTTAGCTTTATGTATATATACTTAAATAAAATGTATTATCAAACAATCGTCAGGGTTGCACAAAGTGTCATCAAACATAATGAAATATTTAGGAGAAATCTACTTACCACATCGTTTTTTAAATCTAAAAAGAGGTCAACACAAAGAATGAAAGTTAAAAAAAAAAAAATGTTCAAAGGATTCTGTAGCCCCTTAACAAAATCCACAAGCATTATCAACATCATCAAAAATTACTTAGCACTGCATTCAAAAAAATATTATTTATGAGAAAGCTTTAAATAGCATCACTTCATTTGTGGTGTATCATCTCCATAGTGTTTGAAGCACAGGTAGAGTGGATGGGATGACGTGGCACTTGGCGTATAGCGATTGGTGCACTCATAGAGGAGGAGATGACTGCAAAAACTGTACTAAAGACGAAATTCTTACCAAATGAGCAAATCAGTGGAACACAGCAGCTGGTTTAAGCAAAGTTTTATAAATTTTCCTAATGCTTAGAGAATAAAATATTTTGAAAATATAAATGTTTGTGTGGTGCGAGAAAGTCCAGTAAAAAGCCCAATATTGTGTGACAGGAGACAATGTCGATACCATGATGGATCCGGATCATTGACCAGCTGCCCCCGGGACCAGAATGTAGGTCATGTGCCGGGTGATCTCCAGAAACAATGCATGCCCTGTATTGAAAGTTGGGATGTTGATTCATGTCCTGAAATCACCGCCGGTTGCCCCTGATAAGGCAGGGACGTACTAAATATGATGTATTGAGGGGTGTACACACTGAGCGCTGGTGGACTTGTGGTGTAATCAGACAGCAATACTTCAAGGCTGGTTCAATTCCAGAAAGGGGAAGACACTAGCACGGTGGTTGTAATAGTGAAGTGTGGGATATCAAAAAAAAATACCCTGTGGTTCACATCACTATCGATTTTTGGTGATAGAGTGGAGGCCACGATTAGTTCCTGCCTCCCACATCTTCTGATTTTGGGGACAGATTGGCGAGGGTGGGGAGTAGGCCTGTGCTGCCCTAGAAGGGAAGGTGGCTCCCTGTCCATCTACATCAATTTCGCACCGAAACAGGAAGCAGACCCACCCCTGCATGAAATCCCTATGGTGGACAGATGAGAAATGAGATAATACGTTATGCCTTTGATCTAATTAGAGATGGAAGAACACAATTGGACCCAATACATTTCCTCCCAGTTATTATTATCTTAATAATAATTAATAACTTATTATTAATAATAAGTTATTAATTATTCCAATTATTTCTAATCATTACAACCTGATGGCAGGGCATTTATTTCAGGGGAAAACACTTCAATGCCTCTTGGCCACTTTAACTGGCCGGGAATTTATGCGAAAGTTTGCCGATGGTGTGTGATCTTGAAATTACTCGCCAAGTGGCAAGAGTCGTTTAAGGCCACACGACGAATTGGACATGGAGGAGCTGATCCAGTGTGGAGCCGATTGACATTGACATTGCAAACCTGCGGTTGGGGTGTTCTATAAGATTGGCACGACCAGACAGAGGAGAGAACACTAAATTTAACTAAGGGATATGGCAGATCCCCTTTCTACCATGTCTGAATTACACCAGTTTGTGACACTCACGTTCTGGTAGTTTGGGGTACCCACTATGTCCCAGGATTTGATAAAACAAATCCTCTGCCCTAACATGGCAGATGTCGCCGCTTATCATCACCTACAGTAATGATTAATAGAGGCATATGCAGCATCTGAGGGTCATCCTGAAAATGCTGTGCTGTGTGGGGCATGATTTAAAAAAAGTGCATGATTTAATTGGTTGGAAGTATAGTATTTGGGGTTACACCTAGGACACAGGCAGGTGCATCCCCAAATTGATACATTTTTAGGTCTGGCTGGCTATGATAGAAGGTTCGTGACAAAAGTTTTCAGACATCATCAGCCTTTTGACTGACCTCATGAGCCCCTTGACTGACCATTATTCTTGTATGAATGTGCAGATGTTGGGTAAGACTACTCTGTTTAGTAAAACTCTTTCCACACTGTGAGCACATATATGGTTTTACTCCTGTATGAATGTGCAGATGTTGGGTAAGACTACTCTGTTTAGTAAAACTCTTTCCACACTGTGAGCACAAATATGGTTTCACTCCTGTATGAATGTGCAAATGTTGGGTAAGACTACTCTGTTTAGTAAAACTCTTTCCACACTGTGCGCAAGAATATGGTTTTTCTCCTGTGTGAGTACGCTGATGCACTTTAAGATTAGCCTGGTAAGTAAAACTCTTTCCACATTGTGAGCAGGAATATGGTTTTACACCTGTATGAATGCGCATATGTTGCGTAAGACTACTCTGATGAGTAAAACTCTTTCCACACTGTGAGCAGGAGTAAGTTTTTTCTCCAGTGTGAATGCGCTGATGCACTATTAGACTACTCTGGTGAGAAAAACTCTTTCCACACTGTGAGCAAATATATGGTTTTTCTCCTGTATGAATGCGCAGATGTTGCGTAAGATTACTCTGTTTAGTAAAACTCTTTCCACACTGTAAACATAAATTAGATTTTTCTCCTGTTTGAATACACTGATGCCATTTAAAAGAACTTTTCTGAGTAAAACTTTTTCCACATTGTGAGCAAAAATATGGTTTTACTCCTGTATGAGTGCGCAGATGTTGCGTAAGATGACTCTGTTGAGTAAAACTCTTTCCACACTGTAAGCAGGAATATGGTTTTTCTCCAGTGTGAATACGCTGGTGTTCTTTAAGATGACTTTGATTAGTAAATCTTTTTCCACACTGTGAGCAGGAATATGGTTTTTCTCCTGTGTGACTACGCTGATGTCGTTTAAAAGAACTCTTTTGAGTAAAACTTTTACCACATTGCAAACACATTAATGGCTTTTCATCTCTGTGAATGAGCTGGTGTTGGTCAAGTGGAAACTGTGGAGCATAACTCTTTTCATACTGTGAGCTAGAATGTAGCTTTTCTTCTGTGTGAACGCCGCTAAGGGAAATTCCTTCCACACTGTATGTCGGAATCTTTTTCTTCTCTTCTGTGGATGTGTTCATGTTCACTCTGTAAAAATTATTCCTGTAGGCAGAAAAATGTAATTTTTTTCTTCATGAATCCACTGAGGTTGATACGTTATTTCTCCACAGTGGAAAAAAGTGTATTTTCCACAGCCTTGGTATTGTGCCATCCGAACAATGATGTTTCTGTGTGGTTTTAAATTAGTAATAGCTAGTGATTACCAGGCAGCCAGAAGTTCTGTTTGTACTTTATAAGTTTGTTTCGTTATCTTTGTATTAACACAGAGGCTTAGTCTATTCATCACAACTCACTGTAAATATTTAAAGAAAGAGTTCATATTGTGAGGATAATCCAGATTCACATAAAAGATGTTCATAAGCATGGCAAAGCTGCATGGCACATCTCTGTGTAGGACAATAGTCTCCTTTAATGTTGGCTTATTGAAAATCTCCAGGCATCATTTAGAGAATCTTCATAGCCTATTAGAAGGCCATCTTGCATCTCTTTATATTCACACCAATTCTCATACCATAAGCCTTTAAAACAACATAAAACAAAATAGACATTATGCTTTTATTTGTAAATACAAAATTTATAAATTCTCTTACATCATTTTGATGACATTTGATGGATCTTCAGATATAAAGTATTACAGATCAAGCAAAGCTAATTTTGTTATTTGTATTTTATTGTATACATAATGTTTCCACCAGGGTGTGATGGGCGGAGATGAGAGACAGGCTCAGGACACAGACCAGGTAAATGCTAACACTTGCCAGGGATTAATTTAGCTAATTATCTCGACTTTCGTTGACAGTAAAAAAAAGGTTGGAAGAGTGCAAAGTGAACTTAAACCCTACAGAGGAAAACTCTACACTGATTTACAGTTTAAAATGTCTGAGTGCCTGCTTCTTTCCGGATGTGGCTGCTGCTTTGTAATACTCCTGTGCTAAAATATTTTGTTGTAGGCAAACTTATTTTTAATCGAAAACTGATTTAAACTCTTAGTTGTTGTGCAGGTATAACATGCCAATAAATTAGTTAAATAATTTATAAGTAACTTTTCTGCTCTTTTTTATAAAATCAAGACAACACTCAGTTCATTAAAAATCTATATACTATACAATATGTAATTAATTATAAACATTTTTTATTTTTCAAAAGAAAAACTTTGGGTCAGTATGAAAAATGCTAGTAAAAAATGCCATTCACTTTGACCTGTATTTACACAAAGTCAAAGATATGTCATGTATTGTCTGATGGACTACTTTTTATTTGCTTTAATTATAAATTTTTTTGAATTAATTTCCGTATTTCAGTCCTAAAAACACATTCCAAACAACTATAGGACAGGTGCAATTCAGGGCTAATAATAAGAATTAGAAAAACTACATCATATTCACTATATATATATAAACAGGCTACCTTCCTAAACTTTTGTGTGCTGAATCTGTAGCATGATTACAGTCCCTTGTGGAATTCACATTGTTATATAGTTGTTGTTTTTTTTTAACTGAAAATCAGATCAGAGAGCACGCTTATAATAAGTTACATTTATTGACACCTGTGAGCACAATGAGGAAGGCCCAATGTTTAAGTTTGAGTTAGTGAGTCAATAAATAAGTTTAAATTAAAATATAATACACGTAAATCTTTAACGTTATTAGTATTATAAACAATTCCATAATCTGGAACAAAGTCTTAAATAAGTGCACTTTCTATCAGTCATATTTCAATCCTTATTATACACACATAGTATAAAGCTTTATTACGTTTAATAAAGAATCTCACCTTCAGTGATGAACTGGATTTTATCTGATGATAATATTGACTTGCACAACTTAGATTTTATAGTAAATCTCTTGGAGCTCTAAACACACGAGATTCGGCTGCTGTTATTGTTCTCTTTTTTCTTTTCCTGTTTATTTGCGGCTGAGATTTAAATTTAATGCAGCACCGCCAACTAGTGTTTGGGAGAAGCGCTCCTTCACATATTAAGTTGGCTTCTCAAACCTTAAAGTGAGAGTATTATCATTTTAAATAAAGGTATTAAAGATAAAAAAGCAGAAACAACATTTGTTCTATTTCCAAATATTGTTCTCTTACAAAGATCTAACCTTTAGTTACTGTTGATCTTGGTTATCAGTATTTTAGCAGAGCAGACTCATAATTTAACCAGTCTTACTAAGATACAACAAAAATTGGAATTAAGGTAATCATATTTTATTTTGAACTATGAGGTAACTCTTCTGTGTTAAAGGATTTCACATAAACTCCAAAAAGGAAAAAAGCAGAGACATCGCAAGCTAAAATCAATGATGGGTTAATGAAGCCTTTATAAAGTCTTGAAGCTTTCCATCAAATTGGTTCCAGAAAAGGTTCATTTATTGAAGCTTGGTTTGCACACAAATCCTTCTGCTGGTCAAAACTATTTACTTTTATGTCAACTGTATATGAAAGCCTCTTGGCTTCATTCATCCCATGCCCTGCAAATGGAGGGGTGGTGGAGTGTTTGTGTGTGTGGGGGGAGGGGGGGTGCGGCACCAAAAGGTTGCATAATAAAACTGTGGCATGCAGAGTTACACCACTTTTCAAACAACCGCCACTTAAAGTTTTTGTGAATGGGGACTCCAGGCGGCAGCCCTAGCGCATTAAGTTTGGACCTATCAAGGGCCAGGCCCAGAGGGCTAGTTGATCAGGGTGAGGGTTGTGTGGTTCACCTGACACAAGTGTTTGTGCAGTGGGAGAGCCCATGGCTAGGTAAACAGAACAGGCGCGATCTCCGGGAGCCTTGGCACTTTGGGCCATCTTGGGGCGATCTGAGTGAGTGACAGCCCCGATTCCTCACTCTGAACTAGTGTCGACCCTAAAAGGCACATTTTCATCCTGTAAGTAGAAGAACATAGCACAATAAGAGTTCGTTTGAGAGGCAAAGATATATATGACAGCTTTGCTGTGTCTCTGCCACAGCATTTCCACTAGGCGGGGGTGGGCCCCAATAATAGGTCCACGCCCTTAATCAGAAGGTTAGAGGATGTCTGAGAAAAGCATGTTGGCGGTGGAGGCTGTGGAGCTGCTCATGGAGCTGCTCACAGGCTCCCCCAGGACATCAGCAATGCATTGTTTTTCCTTGTCCCAGAGCCCATTTTGCCAACAAAAAAGAGTGACATTGAGCGACTGCATGACTGGACAGTGCATTGACTGGACACGTGTATTTCACAGCGACAAGGTCGTTGATAATCACGATCTCATTCCTCAGAGGGGGAGGAAGGAGAGCCCATTTCGAGCTGCTTGCCCATGTCCTCAATGAGCTCGGCCAGACAACCCAAAGGAAGGATGAGACAAAAAGTGGACCCAAAAAAGTGATCCATCCTATTGGGGAGGCTGGCTTCGGTTGTGCAAGCAGGCCTTCATAAGACCAAGGTGACTGTCTATAGAGGGCCCCACAGCAGCTCACCCAGTTGGGTCTCTGCAGTGGTGTCTCATGTGCTTTGTGCATGCAGGGAGAATGGGTAGAAGCTGTTTTTTAGGGTCTGAGCAGTTTACCTTTATTGACATCTCGATCCTGGTCTGCACAGTTTAGTGGTGCCAGCCTACTAAAACACGTGCGGAGAGAGGTTAAGAATGATTTGAGCTTCATCATTGTCCAAACAGTAGGACATGTTTATCCTAATCTTCTCCTGAGCTGGGTAGCTCAAACATGTGGAGGGTATGGCGAGGGCATCCCTGAATGTATACTGAGCTCTTGGGGATTTCCAGAGCTGTCCTGCAGCTGGGACCTTAACCGTCAGAGTCCTGGTGCTCTGCTTGGTGGCTTGAGTCGATGACAGAGCAGTTTTTAGTTAGGAAAGGCAGTGGCTGCAGACTTCAAAAGAGATAGCAGAAGTACTAAATCCCTTTACATAAGTAAAAGTACTACTAATATTAAAATAAAATATTAAGTAAAAGTTGAAGTATGATTAATAAGATTAACTCAAGTAGAAGTATAAAAGTACATGGACCTACATGTACTTAAAAGTAAAAGTATTTATTTAAAAATCATGCCTTGACGGTGCCCAGCGATGTCCTATATAATGAAGACTTTTAACAACGCTTTATTTTAACAAAGGCTGAGGGGTCCAAGTACTGATATTACTTGGTGAGGATTGGAAACACCCTTGTGTATAGGAGACAGGAGCGAAACCATTCAAGTGTCATACTAGAGAAGCTTAGATTGAGAGGAGTGGACAGTAGAATCTAATGATTTACAGTATCAAAAGCAGCGGTGAGGCCCAGCAGGATGAGGACAGAGGATAGGGAGTTAGCTTTGACCAATTTAACTGCGGTTTAGTGATTTCGTGTCTGCCTCTAGAAAGTCCAATGGTTGCATGGATGCCCCCAGCAGCTCTAGTGGCAGCTCTAGAGGTTTCGAATATCATGATGTGGTTAAACTGAATCTTAAATCAAGCTAAGTTTGTATGAAGAGGACTTGAAAAAATAGAAACCATTATACAATTTTTTTACAGACTTCCAAAGAAACAAGTTTTTGGTTTGCTGAATATTCCTTACAAAGCTCCGAGAAGAACTCTGCTGATAATAAATTGGCTGCAAAAAGAAATCAGTGATTTTTTTTCCTTCCACTGTGGCTTGGCTTGCTCTTTGTAGGTTTAGGCTTTAAACGCTGTAAAGCTGCATTGTTTTTGATAACACACTGTTGTAAGAAAGCGCTATATAAATAAATGACTTGAACTTGATCTGAAGGTCCTCGGGTTCATTTTCTAGTCCCTTCAAGTACTATTGCTGACTTACTTTGATAATGTGTGCATAAGTGTATTAAACTCTTCTGAGTGTAAGTACAGTAGGCAATATTGGTCACTTAATAACTTTTTAGAGAGATGCATCTGTAATGATGAAAAAAATACTTATCTTCTATCAAGAACTCAGAAAAACAGGAAACATTAAGGGGTAAAAGGCCCACTTTCTATCAGGCTGTTACCTTGTAGACAAAAGTAGCATATGCATAAACATATTACATGCCACCTTGAAATTCCTTGATTAAGAATTTATCATATTTAAGGATTTTCCTTGATTATTGTAAGGATAAAAATAATATAGCATTCTCTCCCAGGTGGCACGTGGCTAGAACAGCCATCTCTCAGTGCTGGGGATCCCAGTGAACACGTTTTTTCAAGACTCTCCTGTTTCCTCACAAAGTTCAAAAACATTGATTCAAGGTGAACTGATTGCTATAAATTGCCCCTAGAAAATGTGTATTTTGAGTAAGTGAGTGTCTGCCAAGTGAAGGTTTGCTGCATTGTCCTGGTTGTATATGCCCAGTGCCCGAAACTTTGTCCTCTGAATGGCCATAGGCAATATATTTGTTTTTTTTTGGCGACGGGTGGGTAGGCAAATGACAAAGCTCTCACTTTTTGTATCGAATTATGTTTGAAACACTAAAAATGTGGAAAGACATACTTTCAGGGGAATATTTACATTTTAATCTAAAGTTTTATGTTTATTAATCACAGTTACAAAATACATGATTGTTTACAAATAGAAACAAAACATTTTTATTGGTTCCATCACAATACAAGAACCAACCTAATGTATTTTATAATAAAAGGAAAAGTAAAACAAGTTTAAGACTAAAACTATTAATTTACAATTAATTTAAACTTTATTTCTATTTTAAACTTTATCTAAACTTAAGGTCATTGCTCTATTAATCATTCAAATCTAAATAAATAAATAAAACCTGACCTCCCATAGAGGAATTCTAATGATCCCACGTGTGCAGATCTTCTATTACAGAAAATACATCATTATATGAAATCCACAGGAACAACTTCCTGTTTATTCACTGAATGGAAAGAAACATCAGGACTTCCCTACTTATTAAAGAATATAACAAAAAAAAACATAAAACATTATTTTAAGATGATAAAACCATTACAATAAATGTCAAAGTACAGACTACTCATTAATCATTAGTCTATAGCACTTTTAGTGTTTTTGGATATCGTGGAACACAGCAGCTGGTGTTTTATAAGGTCTCCTAAAAGTTAGACTTGGAAAATGATGATGATGGATCACAATGTGAGCAAGAATGTGCTTTATTTCCTGTATGAATGTGCTTGCGTTCTTTAAGATTATGGTGTTTAATATAACACTTTAAACAACATTAGCAGAAATATGTTTTTTCTCTTGTGTGAATACGCTGATGTACCAAAACACTGCTCTGCTGAGTAAAACTTTTTCCACACTGTGAGCACATATATGGTTTTACACCTGTATGAATGCGCAGATGTTGCGTAAGAATACTTTTTTTCGTAAAACTCTTTTTACACTGTGAGCAGGAATAGGGTTTTTCTCCTGTGTGAATGCGCTGGTGTTCTTTCAGTTTAATCTGTTTAGAAAAACCTTTTCCACACTGTGAGCAGGAATATGGTTTTTCTTTTGTGTGAATATGCTGATGGGCTAAAAGACTACTCTGATTAGTAAAACTTTTTGCACACTGTAAGCAGAAATAGGGTTTTTCTCCTGTGTGAATACGTTGATGCACTGTAAGATTAGTCTGGCGAGTAAAACTCTTTCCACACTGTGAGCAGGTATATGGTTTTTCTACTGTGTGAACACGCTGATGCAGTTGAAGATTACTATGATTATTAAAACTTCTTCCACACTGTAAGCAAGAATAGGGTTTTTCGCCTGTGTGAATACGCTGATGCCGTTCAAGATGACTATGGCGAGTAAAACCTTTTCCACACTGTGAGCAGTAATAAGGTTTTTCTCCTGTGTGAATACGCTGATGCAGTTTAAGATGACTCTGGCAAGTAAAACAGTTTCCACACTGTGAGCATGAATATGGTTTTTCTCCTGTGTGAATACGCTGATGCAGTTCAAGATGACTCTGGCGAGTAAAGCTCTTTCCACACTGTGAGCAGAAATATGGTCTTTCTCCTGTGTGAATACGCTGATGCCGTTCAAGATGACTCAGGCGAGTAAAACTTTTTCCACACTGTGAGCAGGAATATGGTTTTTCTCCTGTGTGAATACGCTGATGCAGATAAAGATTACACTGCTGAGTAAAACTCCTTCCACACTCTGAGCACATAAATGGCTTTGCTCCTGTATGAATTTGCAGATGTTTCGTAAGACTACTTCGGTAAGAAAAACTCTTTCCACATTGTGAGCAGCAATATGTTTTTTCTCCTGAGTGAATACACTTATGTTGTTTAAAAGAACTTTGAGTAAAAGATTTTCCGCATTGTGAGCACATTACTGTTTTTTCATCTGTGTGAATGTGCTGGTGTTGGTCAAGTTGAAACTGTGGAGTGTAACTTTTTTCATACTGGGAGGATTGTAGCTTTCCTCCTGTGTGAACACCCTGGTGTCGTAGAAGATCGCCATGTGAAAATTCTTCCACGCTGTATGTCGGAATATTTTTCTTTTGTGACTCCGCTGATGTTGACATGTTTAAATTAAAAATAGCTAGTGACTACCAGGCAGCCAGACGTTCCGTTTTTACATTATTAGTCTGTTTCTTAATCCTTGTATTCATAAAAAGGTTTTGTCTTGTTTTAAATTCCCCACCAGCTGTAGAAATTCAAAGGAAGTGTTTATAACATGGGGATACTCAGGGGTCACACAACATATGTCCAGATGCTTGGCAAACTGCATGGCACATCACTAAGGTTGTGTAAGTTATAATCACCAGGCATCATTTAAAACATCTTCATAGCCTAATAGAAGGCAATCTTGGATATCTTTTATAGCCACATCAGTTCTCTTACCAAGACCCTTTAAAACAAGAAAAAATAAACAGACATCATGCTTTAATCTGCAAATACAATATTTATATTACAAATCAAATTGTAGTCATAATTCTAGATCTGTAATTCACAACAAGACCATTTGAGAAACCCCTCTGTGCACTTTGAGTTCAAGTGCTTTAAGTGCTTGCTTCTGTCCAGATGGGGCTACTGCTTGATCAAAATCTTAAGACCAGTTAAAAAAATTGTAAGAATTTTGCATTTTGCATTATTGCATCTTAGAAAGGTTGACCATCCTGCATTTTCCCCAGATCTAAATATAATTGAGAACATTTGGGGATGGATGGCAAGAGAAGTTTACAAAAATGGACATCAGTTCCAGACAGTGGATGCCCTTTCTTCCGAGTCAACCACAGCACAGAGACAGCTCTAATTAAGGTCATTAATGGCATTTGGTCGAAAAGCTTGTTTTAGTGAGTTCAAAAAATATACTTAACATTATATGATGATTAATGATTATCCGAATCAGTCGAAGTCGACTCTTGGTCACTTTATGAATCGTGATCCACAAAGTATTTTGGCAAGTATAGTGGAGTAGTTTGCCATTGCTTTCTCCACCCCTCCCCATTTATCCGGTCTTGGGACCGGCGTGCAACTGTGTCCAGTTACACGGCTGGGCATACACACACATACAGGGCAATTTAGAATATTCAA
>JAOUQT010301168.1:0-16059 GCA_025769995.1 Xyliphius kryptos | reverse complement strand
AATGAGTCTGGTTCCTCTCAAGGTTTCTTCCTTACTCAAAGAGTTTTTCCTTGCCACTGTTACTCATCTGGGATAAACGTTTTCTGTAAAGCTGCTTCAAGACAATGCCCATTGTTAAAAGCGCTTTATAAATAAAACAGAATTAAATTGAACCCCTCCTCCGGCTCCTTCCCTCTACCATGCCAGGAAAACTCTCTCTCTCTGGGCCTCTAGTCAGCAGGTCCATGGTATTGACCAGTGCATTGTGTGTATCCCAGTGATAACTCCACCTGGGCCAGGGGCGCTTGGGCAGTGGATCTCCACCATGGTGTGGTTTGTATTCCCCTGTTTGTCATGCTATATGTTCCCATTTGTTTGGCCTGTCCTATTTTTCCTTGTGTACATTTGTCCGGTTACTCACCTGGTTTCTCTAAGAGTTGCAAACTTAATGGAGTGCCCTGTTACAGTGCTGCTGTTATTTTGTAAAAGCAGCATGTATGGGATTAAGATTCTCCCTGAAGTTGCACTGTTACTGTAATTTACCATGTCTGTCTGTCACAGTATGTCTATATGTGTCTGTTTGTGTCTCGGGGACATAGCCACTCTGGGGATATGCGCCGGTGTAATAGAGCACACCAGAATCCCATTTCCACTTATAATTAGACTGTGTTTAAATTGGAGATGAAAATGGTGTTCTTGGCACTTTCCTTGTGTGTGAATGTGTGTCTTTGTGTAGTGCGTATTTGTATGGCTGCCGTGCATTTAGCGTCTATTATTTAACATATTTTATAGTGTTTTTTTGGTGGACTCTGCACATACTTTTTTTCATTTTTGTACAGGATGACAGAACCCTTCCAGTAACACTTATTTATTGTTTATTATTTAAAAGTTGAATGTGACTTATTGTAATTTGCGTGTAGGTTTGATAACACGCAGAACAGTGATACTCCATCTTACTCCTTCATTTTACTCAGCGACCCAAGAGGTGAAAATTTGATTTAAGAATGCTTTTTAGGTGTAGAAAGCTTTAATAAAAACAATGCAAATATACGAATCAAGTCTGAGAAATGAAAAGTTTTGTATATTCTTTAATCTTTAATCTTTTTCGTTGATATTTATGAGCAGTTGGACCAGGTGTGAGAGTAAGCCCATGAAAAGCATGGTTATTCACAGTTGTCCATGCTGTTCTAGGTTTAATGCCTGGCTCCTTTCCCTTGCTTTCTCCAGGATGATATGGAGGTTTGTGATCTTATCCCTCAGGCCTCTTCTTGGCCTAAATCTAGCTTGTTTTTGGGTAATCTTTTCTTCAATCTTGGTCTGGATCCACTTCAAGATCACTCACAACAGGATCTTGCTTGCATGTGCGACCAGTGCAATGGTCTTAGAGTTGCTACATTGAAGCAAGGCAGTTGAATGAGGACTTTATCTATTTTATTAGCCAGATTTCAGTTTCTCACACTCCCATACATACTTTTGTTATGGGAGTGATTTGCCATCTTGTTCAAAAACTCAAAAAGCATATATGAAATTGCAGGGAGTTTTATTTTAAAAGAAAAAACACTGAACACCAAGACAAAACACACAGAACTGTTTGTGAAGGGGTGCACCGCCAGGGGGGATGCCCTGAGACGCAAACCACTACACTGACACACAGTAACACACAGACAGCATACGCAGACTTACAATTGTGGACAGATGTGGCAAGCCACAGCCCCAGGATAACCTCATAATCCTTATAAACCTCATAAGACTCATAATCCCCTTCGCCAAGGAATACTCGTTGTCCTAAACAAGGGGCCTCCTGCTGACTGGGAGTGCTCTGGGGAACCTTTGGACTCAGGGGCATATGATATGATATGAATTTTATTTTTAAATATGCAATATGTGCAAGACATACACAGAATGAAATTTCAATTCTCTCAGACCCACAAAACATGAAAACATAGAAACTTACAGAACTAAAAAACACCTGACTATCAGGAAAGAGAGAGACCCCTACTCAGAATCAAAAACATGCAGGCTAGTTTTGAGCCATACAGGTTCCCTGGAGGGGAGTGAGGTGGATTCTGGCATTTCTGGTGAGCCCGGTCTACTTTTTTTTCTGCTTTTTTCTTTTTCTTCCTCTTGGAATAGGGTTGCTGCTCACAGCAGCCAACAATGAAATCCCAGACTGCAACAGCCTGGTGAATAAGCCTGGTGAATAAGACTATGCCACTCTGCTTTCACCTTGGGATCGTCATAGACAGGGCCCCAGAGTAGTCACAGACACTAGATCCTCTGATGATGAGGAGTACATACTCCGAAGGTTTGCTGCTCTGTCCACAGATGCCAAAGCCCCAGCGCAACCCCAGGGAGCAATTATAATCCCTGTCATGCCGCTACCATTAGATAATGAAGCTTGTTTAGCATAATCTCTCCTCAAATTGCCTAATTCCAATATGGCTTGATTGATCTTTTACTTCTGTAGTCGTGGTTCCTTTTATTGAACATCAATCTGTATGTTAAATACATCAATCTGTTTTCCACTTTTGGTTCGAGGGATTTCGTGCCATCTTTATCCTTGGCTACAGTATGAGGTTGGCATGGTTTGGTGAGCTTCTTCATGATTTGGAATACAGGCCTAGAGTTACCTTACTGTAAATTTTCTTTCAGCTTAATGCATAATGTATCCAACTCAGCTTGCATACCACTTCTGAAAATAAGGCATTGCTTAGCAAGATTATAAGCAAATGTCAGGTAGATTTCTGTTTCAGCGATTTTAAGTCCTTATAAAATTCAATAGCTTCTTAAAAAAATAACTTTAACATGAAATTGATGCTACATTTACCTGATTACAAATAAATGATCAATTATTGACTAATTCACAATTCCAATATAAAGTCATGTTAGATATTGTTTGATTCAATTTTAATCTATCGTTTGTCCAATAGTTTAAAAAGAACGTTAAATTAAATATTACTTTGTCTTGCAGATACTTTCCTCAGCTTCAGCCTAATATTATGAACTGTCTCTCAGAATGGCAAGTCAGCCCACGATTCATTATAGTTTAGTTATTAAGATAAAGTATTTACAGACTTAATTGTGCCATAAATTGGCAATCCAATTTAGTAGGCTTATTCATTTTTATTAATCATGCAGCAAACTTTATAAAGTATAATAAAGTTATAAAATGTTTTTGCCATAGGTTAGCTTCATAATTATCAGTCATGTTTCTGAGCTAGTAACAAATAACAGTTAGTAGACATTGTTGATTTGTTGAAAGCATGAAAAAAGGGTAGTAAAAGAAAACTGTGCAACATTTACATGGGCCAAATTAATAGGCCTATATATATGAAACAGATCATCTCCAACATAGTAAGTCTTCTGTAGGATTGCACATTCATTATGTAGTGTATTTAACAGCTTCAAATGCAGTCTAATAAAAAGCAACAGGTGAACCAAAAATGGCAATAAGCAGCCAAAAATCAAGTTACATATATTTTTTCATTTAATTTTCATTCTGGGCGGATTATCCCATTGGTTTTATGGGGGTGTGCCCAGTGGCTAAAGACATTATAGGCTTACAACAGCAATTTAAAAAGAAACAAATGACTTGCGATTCCTCTCAAAATTACTTAAAACAAACTTATTTTATATTTTAAAATCTCAACTCATTATTTATGATTTAGCGAGGCACGTGAATTCTCTCCTATGCTCTTTTCTTCGTGTGCACATGTACATAGACATGACATAGAGTGCAAATCTTACTTAGTTCAACTACTATAGCTAAGTCTTAATAACTACTTTTTCGAATTATTTTTAACATGACCACGGTTTTTCAGAAGGTCAGTTGTTGAATGAAGCAACAATTCATGCAATAAATCTTACTCAGAGAAATAATAATAATAATAATAATAAAAATAATAAAATAGCATTGTAATTAATCAGCATAAAATGCTGGACATGCAAAAATCTGTAAGAAATCCTCTCAGTTTTGTTAAAATAGTCTGATTATGCTTTGTCATTGGGATAAATGTTTAATTTGTCACTGAAAAAAGAAACCTGTTAGCAAACACTGTGTCTAAAGGCATTCATAAGAAATTTTGCCCAGTCACAAGGTCACCTTGAGGTTTTGTGGCTAACAATGAGGCACATCACACACATGCCAGCAATGTCCTGGCAAGCATCCAGTCTATTTCCAACACGTGATTTGAACCATGTGTACACTCACACACACACACACATTTTGGTATCACTATAGTTGCGGCAAATCCAAAGACTTCATTATAAATGTATCTCATTAATGCTAGCCCTTACCTTAACCTCAGTAAAGAAACATATATTTTCTCTTTTTTTATTCTTAAAAAACTGAATCATAATTTTAATTGTGAGATCCAGAGAAAATTCCTCACAACACAAATTCACTCACAACGCTTGTCAAGAATCGGCCATCACAACTATATCAAGACATGTCCATCATACTAATTTATGCTTATGGTCGTTTTTCTCATCCCTCTGCATTATGTTGATTCATCTCCCGAAGCTTTGCCAAAGAAATTCAGGTACCTGTAATGGAGAGACACTTCCATGATCGGGGGCGGGGATTCGATTCTACTCTCCGCGCGCTCTTTTCTTGTGAAAATAATCAACGGGTCCTCAAACACCGCGCCGGGGCAAATTGCTCTGGATTTCAAAACGCGCTTTGTTCTTTACTTAATGCGCTTTACTTGGAGAACACTGCATAAATCTGTAGTAATTACACTGTAAGTGCATCGGGAGCGAACGAAGCGTGTGTGCCAGAGGACAAATACAGCAGAGAAGTATTATCTTCAGACTCGGTTTAAAGAATGTTCAAGCAGGTGGGCTGCTTGCTCGTTGCGTGGCTTCTCGCGGTCATCATCTATCCAGGTAACGCACGTGCCATGAACGCGGATACTTAATAATAGATTTGCGGCGTGAAGGGTAAATGATGTTGATATAAATTCTTACGGAAATAGGCTTAAAACGCAACTTTCGACATGGGCAACATAAAACATATCTTGTTAAAATTCATAGTTTTACTGAAGATAATCCCAGATATCATATTCTAGTATGACTTATAGTTTGACTTCTAGTAACTCCTATTATTTATTAATAGGACTTGTACTACTACTAATACTGCAAATAACAGAGACATAACAAAAACACACATTCCAAAAAATATATAAATACTATTTTTGATACACACACATGATTATATTTCTATTAAATTACACTTGACACTTGAACTAATTAGTGCCCTCCATGGGTTTCTGACAGTGCAGGGCCCCTAGAATTTAAACCCCCCTCAACCAGCTATACCCCCAACAACTACTGCTACTCCCACAAAACCTAATAAATCACAAGACCTTGACACAGAATCGGAAACAGGATGTTCACACAACTATTGGCCATTTGATGCATAATTAATAATACTGATTGTGTTATATCTGCCCGGCATTATATCAGACATTCTTGTTGTAAATGGAATTATTATTTAAAATCATGAAATAATTTCTCCTCTATAAAGTCTTATTTTAATAGAATAGACACTATAGGTCCTCAGTATCTACTCTATGTCTGTTAAACATCTGCAAGTCCAATTGTATTTTCTGACATTTGAAGTGGTATCCCAGTTAAATCTAAAATAAAAAAAAATGCTCACTGAGCATTTTCTAAATATTATTATTGCAAAACCGAAAACTACACAAGTGAAATTCTTTTTTTTTTTTTAAGCTTCGAACTCACCTACTGTCCAGATGAAGTCATACACTAATAATTATACCCTCCTTCTTGAACCCTTAAAGTTAAATCTAGAAAATGTTTTTTAAATGTTTATTTTCATAGTGTAACTGGTCACATTTTGCCAATGACAGGAACTTCAACACTCATTTTCTATTCCACATTTTCTGATTAAGATGAGTTAGTGGTATGTTAAGTCAGGTACCCTGTTCAAAGTCCATTTTTAACACAAAGCTGTTATTTATGTGGCTAACCCTTTATTTAGACATTAAACACACAGCTGTCTGGACTAACCACTGCATATTACACTCCTATGTCCTTGTAAAAAGAGTTCTAAGAACTATGATTGTGCCCAGTAACACCACGACAAAATGTTTTTTCTTAAACTAAAGAGTGGTAGCTCAGTGGTGGGTGTTGGACTATCAATTCGAAGGTTGCAAGTTCAAATCCCAGATCCACTGAAGTCATCCACATGGGTCCTTAAGCAAAGGCCCTTAACCCTCATTGCTCTGGGAAGTGTGTGACTAACCCTGTGTTCTGACCCAAACCAAACAAATACTTGTAAGTCGCTTTGGATAAAAGTGTCTGCTAAAAAGAGCATTGCTTCTAAAGCTACTGTGAAAAAACAAGCCCCTCCCATCCAACAACATATAAACAATTGTACAACTAATATAATACAAATGGAATTACTGATATATATGCATATGTGGGGAATATATAAGCACTTATAAACTTTGCTGATGTGAATACATTTTTTTAATAAACAACAAAGAATCTACAACGTAGCAGAACAGAGCTTTGTGTTGCCTCAGCCTATATGTGTTAAACAGAACTGGAACCTAAATTTCATTTATTAATTCGAAATCCATATATCATGATCAGGGTCACATGGTGTACTAGAGCCTATCCCAATCCTTGTAGAGCAAAAGGCAGGAAAACACTACAGAAAGTTCAACAGCTCATAGTTAAAACTTACAAACACATTCAAACTTTTGAACAATTTATCTATAACACACTTGGAACCTTAAGACATGAGGAGAATGAGAAAACACGAAATAAATAAAGGATTTTTTACACCTTTTAGACAAATGGCCCAAGTTTATTTGTTTAAAGGATATCTTATAAGTAACGACCAGATAGGATTAAAGCTATAAATTAAATTTATATAATGTTTATTCGAAGTACAAATTATTAGAAAACACATTAAAACAGATTTGTGGTGTTTTAATCAGTTACATTAAAACGTATAATGAATTTTAAAGAATGTTATGTGTAGGAGACCCAATCCACTTGTACATACAGTATAGTACACTACATAAAAATAAGAATTGAAATGCAGTGCTTAGTCAGGCAGGCCCTATAGCAAAC
Source organism: Xyliphius kryptos (assembly GCA_025769995.1). NCBI lineage: Eukaryota > Metazoa > Chordata > Actinopteri > Siluriformes > Aspredinidae > Xyliphius > Xyliphius kryptos. Next base: position 8,973 of record JAOUQT010301168.1, on the reverse strand, counting down.
GGGATTCATTTCTAATCAGTGCTATTTTCAGAGAACCCTTACTAAAATGTAAAAATCCCCTGGTTAAAAGCATTTTAGAAAATGAAACAAATTACTTCACTGCTGCGGGAAAGTTTTCTACTTTTCCCTTACTCTGGGTTTATTCATTCAAATCGGAACTCTGGATCGGCTGAACCTTAAAAATGAAATACTCAGATTGAAAGAACTTTATCTGAACCCCTCTAACCGCTTCGCATGTCACGGTTAACTATCAGCATCGTCTATATAATCTGAAAGCAGATCTGATTAATAAAGTGAAGCATTATTACAATGTGGATGCTTTGATGAGGCTCTGGTAACTTCAATATTTTAATAAGTAACAGTTAAGATGCCATTAAGGACAAATTTCTCTGTTGCAGAGTATTTTCTTTTAAAGTTTGTAAGAACACACAATTTACACACACAACAAAAAACAGCTAACTATGACTTTATAAGTGATCCCATTTTTGACCAGAAGCATTAAGGAGATCAAATCCCACAAACCGCTTTTGCAGTGGCCTGGCCAAGTTTGTACAAATGGGAGCATTAAAAATTGGTTTGCCCAGTCATCAAAATGCCCTCTGATAAAAAGATAATTTTGTGAGGACCAAGACAGACCCTTTCACGTGAAACGTGTTTTTATGGATCAGCGTAAATCAGCATTAACGTGTGTATGAGCACTTTATGGACACTGCCTATAATCGGGTATACATTTTTGAATGTTGAAGGATTCCAGCAGAATTGCTGTGTCCGATTTAGTCATACCACCACTAACACACCACCACCATATTTCTGTATTACTGCAGAGTTGAGAATGATCCACCGAAATATTACCCGTTTCATGGTGGCCCTGTAAGGATTCTTTCATTAGAAAAGAGTGAATATGTTAAGAGAAGCTGAAAAAATGAGTGTCAATAGTAGTTATAACTAATAAAGCAGTTGAAGAGTGCACTATATGTACATTTTCAGGATTGTTTAAACACAATTGAAGCATAAGTACAACAAAATAAATATTTTTAAAACATTCATAATACTAACAACTGAAAAATAAAATTGGAATACTATGACAAATTCATTCTCAAAATAGTTCTAATAGTTTTTACATGAAAGACCATGATTTTTTATATCATCTTGAGGTGGCAGTGTTCATCTGTTAATTTTTTGTTCAAAACCGTGGCCCTAGATGTTTAATTACAATATGTAGGCATTTCATTAAACTACTTTTTTGCACCGATTTAAGTTCCGTTTCAAGTTCAGTTAATATACATGAAACTTATTTACAACACAATTTTACACTAGTGCATGGTCTCAAAACAGCTTCACGGTGTTGTAATTCCAACCCCCCAAAGGATAAACTAATATTCGTTCGTTTTTAAAGGACGAAACCTTGCGAGTACCAGGGTTCTGTTGGGAACTAACGGTGGAGTGTGTTAAGTATTATGTATGTGGCGGCATAGTGGCTTAGTGGTTAGCGTGTTCGCCTCTCAGTGATTGGGAACCAGTTTCAAATCCCAAAATGGATCCCCTGTGGTTTCTCTGGTTTTTTCCCATAGTCCAAAAACAATTATTCGAGGTAAATTGGCTGCTCTACAGTATACGGTATAGGTAAATTTAGTGTAAGATATAGTTAAAATACCCCCATATAGGGTATGACTGTCTGTCTGGGTGAAGGTGTGTCCAGTGATTGCCCTGTCCTGGGTGTATCGGCTCAGCGCATAAGCCTTTACTTGAATAGGCATGGGGAACTCTCCCACAACCCTAGTATAGGATTAAGTACAAGATGAGATTATGCATGCATTTTATTAAAGTATTTATTTAAAAACTAAGTATGTAAAATTAGCAATTGATAAATATAGTTTTGTTACAGTGACGATCGCTTTGCTTTTGTGTAAAAATTAAAGTGTTCATTGGTCTTTCCAGTAATATCCTGGCAGGACTAAAGATCCACTAAAAATCCAACAGAAATTGTGGTTCTGTCCATTAAAACCAAGTGTGGAAGATAAACATATGCTCAACTAAAAACATTTAATAATCAAAGGGCATCTTGTGTACTTTCCCTGCTGTAACAAAACCTACTACGAGTCCTTAAAGTGCTGATGATGCACTTACTTGTTGGATCAGGTGAGAAGGAAGCAGAAAAAAACAACACTTAAAGATGATTTTTGTTTTGTTGTCTTGATTCAATAGTGCATAGACTTCACCTGCACAGTAAGCATTAAATGACTTTATATTTCTAATTGCACCATATCTCACTCTTTTTTAATGGAGTAACTGCACTATTTACAGGGCGTTGATCACAACTGCAATGGTGTGAAACATTGTGTGAATAGAATACAGTTTCTGTAGCTTAATTTAATACTAACCACTTTCTGGTTGATTTATTTGAAACTTGGATTTTAAAAAAATGTGTTGAATCTTACCGAATTGTATCGTGGGGAATTCTTAAGTATCGAAAATGATTGGCTTAAAGAATAAATATCGAATCGTCATGAAGCCAATTTACACCCCTAGGTGAGGCTAAATTACTAGGGGTGTTTATACAAGTTTGACCATATTTATTAAAACTGACCGATTCGTTTTTACATCTTAAATCGAAATAAACATTTAAAAATATTTGTTAAAGGGAAAACAAGACGACGAAGCCAGAAAACAATTCTGAGGGAACTGTGAACGTCGGTTAGTGTCCTAAATGCAACCACCGACTCCAAATATGTCAAATATATAGACATTGTGTTTTTTGTTTACCGTTTTGTTTAAAATAATTAGTTTTGTATCATTAGGTTTAAGTGTCAGGACAAACACGACTCCCTGCTTTTCCAACGACGTATGCTAACTGCCTTAGCTCTCAGTGGCTAAGCTACCAGCTGGGCGAAACCAAGGAAGTGCTAAGATTTAAAAATGTAGCCCGAAGCCAAACCTTCAACATTTCATGGATAAGGACTATTCATTTACAAAAACGATATAAATATATACATTTTCATGAATGGAACCCTAAAAACTGTGGTCTGTGCAGCGCAGCAGGCAGTTTGTGTTAAAGCTTTATGATAAAGCATGTGGGGTGGAACAGATTTACATGGTTTAAGAGTAAAGACGTCTATATCAACGAATACAGACACATAACCACAAGTTAATATATAATCTAATACTATAATAGCTCAAACAACTATGTCGTTATTCTGAGCTGTAGTGCATCAATGTGTAGTAGAATGTCCAGGTTTTGGAGGGTCCAGGTTTTGGAGTATCACTGGTTTTCACTGGTACAAATTGTACGAAATAAAAGGAAAAAATAAATAAAATATCGCCTTGTGTACCTTCTCTTACGCCAGGCAGATTGTTCTGGTCGATACTTCGATCCTCCATGTTGTAGATAATGTTTTCAGTGACGTTTTAGAGGTGCAGTAGAAGCTACTTTATCAGCGAAGGAAGGTAGTGATTGGTTTCGGTAATTGACGTTCTGCTGCAAGCTGTCTCTCTCTCCTACCCTCCCTTTTGTCTAACTGCCTTTCTCGGTCTCTGTCGCTGTCATTTATTTTTACGTCACAGTTACGCAAGGCCTGCTTGACGTATCTAGTACTGCGCCTTAGCCGAATCTGACCAGCAGAGGGAGCCAGTGTGCTATATTTTGCCTATGCGGCAGACCCGTCTCTACCTCAATGGAATTGCTGTAATGAAATAGTGTGCCTTCATCGTTTACCTTGTATTTACTTTATGTATCCATTTAAATGATAAATATATAAGAGCCAAATGAATAAATGACTTAATTTTTCAAAAATATATCAATTAAGAAAAACGTATTCATTGTTAACCAGACTACAGTATTTTTTAATAAACAAGATAATAGAATATGTACTGTTCATCTACTAAATAAAAAAAAAACAGCTTAGTTTAGATTTCCTCATGCCCATCCAGGGAAGACCGTTTCGGGCACTGGGCAGATACACCTAGGACAGGGCGCCAATTTATCGCTGGGCACACACACAATCAGACACAATATGGGGCAATTTACAGCATTTTTTTTTTACCTTAAATCCATGTTTTTGCACTGTGGAAGGAAACCGGGAAACCCAGAGGAAACCCACGTGGACACAGGGAGAACATGGAAGCTCCACCCTGATCGGGACTTACGAATCCCCAGCACTGAGAGGCGAACAAGCTAACCACTAAGTCGCCATGTTTCCCTTACTGGAAAATTAAATAATTCTTATTACATAGCACATATTTAGTCTCATTGTTTTTTTTCTGTCAAGATTATTGATAAGAGAATTCCAGTGGGTGATTCTATAAGAGATGAAAATGATGTATATTGAAATTAAACGCTGGATAACTTTATTATTAGGGGTTCAACCACAAAGTATGTAATATTGAGTTAATGTGAAAGCGTTGAATCATCAAAATGCCTGTTTTGTATTTTCCCTGCTGTAAATTCCCCTTACTGATTCTTAAAGTGCTGATGATGCAGTGTGTTGGATCAGGTGTGATTGGAGCAGAAAGAAACCTTGTGAAGAATTTTGTTTTATTGTCTTTAATTTAATAGTAAATAGACTAGACCTGCAGAGTAAACATTAAACTGACCTAATTATGTTCTCATTACAATTTGTCTTAATGCACAATTTATTTTACCCTATTTATGGAGTGGAGTGTATGGAGATCCTCTTCTAACTCAGTGGGCTTGCTGTAAAATAGTATGGCTGCATTGTTTATCTTGTACTGTAGTTATTGTACTTATAAAATAATATGTATTGGATATAAATTATACCTATAATATATATAGATTGGAATCCCAATCTGGGCGGAGTTTCCATGTTCTCCCCGTGTCTGTGTGGGTTAGCTAAGTGTGGCGTGAGGACACAATGGGGTGGTATCTGTGAATAGGAGTCCGATTTAGGAGCTAGATAAGGTAAATGGTAACAACAGCCATTTAATAACATATGCAAATATATAAATTTCTTTTTGTTTGTAGTGAAAATCCTGAAGCAGGCAGATGAGAGAGAAATCAAGCAAGAAGAGAGAAAGAGAGCTGACTATGCTACATTTCATTTGTGTGTTTTGGGCTTATTGGGCCGAATTAAAGTATTCGTTGATACACGTGCCTGTTTCCTGTGCCATTTGCAAATAACCACACTAATTAACTGTACAGTTCAGTGCATTAACTGGTTTTGACAAAAAATCCTGAGTCCACCTCAACCTTGATTATGCAACCTGACTCAAGTACTACAACATTAATGAAATACTTCATAGTACAATAAAATCCGGTTAAAAATCAAGGAGATCAAAAAATTCTTTAAGATAATTTTTAGTATTCAAAGTTAAAGTCAGTATATTAGGTGCAGGTTTTCTTTCAATCCTCAAAATATAATTATATTCCTTATCTTTTTTTGGTTTTATGCCTTTTTGTAAACATTATGTAGTTGAACCTCAGTCTAATATTTCTTAATTTCTACATACAGTATAATCAGTGGCTCACTTTAGTCTGTTACTGGTTTATCCTTTGAATTTATAAACTAAAAGTGCAGTATGAAGCAAAATAAGTAGTGAATTTATGCATAGTCTATTAATTAGACTGTAACATGATGTTTAGTATGAGTTATAATATGGAGGTATCAATTTTTCTCTTTGGTTGAGACTCTATTTTAGGATAAAAACATCAAAGTAACATACTATACTCAAGGTTCTCAGAAACTTAAGAGCATCATCGTATCAACCATGTTCAAAATGACTAACAGCAACATTTATGCCAGTAAAAAAAAAAGTGCAGAATCACTGGCCGTTGCTGAAGACATGACATTTGTAAAGATACTCATTTATCTTACACAGTTCACACAATATTTTGTAAGACAAGCAGAACAAACAGGAAGCAGGAGACCAAGCATGGAGGAACGTCTGATTACGCTGAGGATGTAAAGGACCCTGTTAGATGTTAAGTTTCATCTCATAAGACTAAGAGAAAAAGAGTAAAGGAGAGAGATGCTGCTAGTCATCTAGCATCCAGAAATGTTCTACTTTTCTATGCCAATGCAAGGTAAGCATAAAATTGTTTTACTCAATTAAAAACAAGGATGTTGAAGTCTACATTTCTATATAATTATATATATGTACTTATATATGTGTTTGTACATTTAAAAGTAATAGTACAGTAAATATAGTTCTAGTAGGACAATGTGCTGAGCAGATAAGAACAGTAAGTGTTGCCTGTCTAAATATTTGGACACTATACCATATTAACTTTTCAGTTTTTCTCTTGCACCGTTCGACAATTTGCATAGGTCTAGTTTCAAGAGGTTTTTAATTAAATTTAGCAGGAAGATTAAAATGTTCTGGTTGTGTCTCTTGCCATACGCTGTGGTGGTTAATGGCATAGTATAGACTGTTTAAATATAAGATGTTTAGATTGCATTTATTAAAATATTTTATTTATTTTATTGCTTATAGAAGCTGTTGATAAATAATGTAACATTAAATAAGAAAATGCACTTCTATTTTAATTACAGATATGTGTTTTTGTTTAATTTCTTTTGTTTTCTATCTTTACAGCTTAAAGTATGTGGCTCATAGTTTTTCTCGTCTTCTTGGCACCTCAGCTTTCCCAGAGTCACTTCTGTCCCAGTAGTTGTGTGTGCAATGCAAATGGAGCCGTTATGTGCTCAGGAGCTATCAAAGACATACCTCCCTTAAGTGCCGGTCAGACTTTCAGTCTAAATCTCAATGACACGAATATAATGTCCCTTAATGCCCAAAGTTTTGCATCTCTCACTTTTTTGAAAACACTTCGAATAAGCAACAGCCCTCTAAGCATCATCCATCCAAAAGCTTTTCAGGGTGCTTCTCAACTCCGATGGTTGGCATTAACGTCCAACTCCATCTCTTCTCTTCCTCAGAAGTTGTTTAACAATCTGTCAAACCTGACTCAGCTTTTTATCAGTGATAATGCGATAAAGCTTCTTGATGCAGACACATTTAATGGGCTGGACAGTCTCACAGAATTAGACATTAGCAAAAACCGAATTTCCAAATTGGATGCCAATGTCTTTAAAAATTTGACAAATTTAATTTACTTAAATCTGTGTGAGAATTTACTACAAAGCCTCCCAGAGTTTCATAGTCTTACTCGTCTGAAATCCCTAATACTGTATTCTAATAATTTAGAGACCATTAAAGAAAGTTCCTTCGATCATTTAAACAATCTTTTGGTGCTCATGCTGCATAAAAACAAAATCAGAGAACTTTCCCCAAAGATATTTTGGCACATGCCATCCCTACTGACTCTAACCCTGTCTAGTAACCAACTGCAGTCCATTCCAGCTGAAAGCTTTTACTATTTACCCAACCTGACCAAACTAACACTGTACAATAATCCTCTGATATCCCTGCCTGAGCAGCTAGTGGGTAATATGCCAAGACTACAAGAATTCTACCTGCATTATACCAATTTAACCACTGTGCCCTGGAACCTTTTTGTAAACATGACTAGCCTCAGGTTCCTCAACTTGCATTTAAATCCAATGCTCAATTCGTTGCCGAAGGATTTATTTTGTTGCCTTCCCAATCTTCAAAAGCTATCACTTAAAAACAACAATCTTCAAAATGTTCATCCAGAGCAGTTCTCAGCCCTAAACAATCTCAGAATGCTTCGGCTCAATAACAACATGTTACGTTCCCTTTCACCCGGGACCTTTCAACACCTGCAAGAAACACTGCAAGAAGTCACTCTTGGAAACAATCCGTGGAATTGCAAGTGCAGTATTCTTGATTTTGCGACATGGATTAATGAAAACCAAAAAAAAGTTACAGATCTAGGAACAGTATTATGTTCCGAACCAGCCTATTTATACAAGTACCCACTGACTAGTTTAACACATGACAATCTTCACTGTGGTGTCACCAATGCAACCTTGAACATTAGTGTGACAGAAAAATCTTCACCGTCACCATCTTATACTGAGATGACAACAATGCTAACAACTCCACCAATGACACCAAGAACTGCAACAACTGACCAGTGGAAAGCCCTTTCTAATGTTTACACCACACATTTCTTTCCAACCGCTAGTCCATCACACCCTAGCACACCACAGGCCACCACTCCTACACACATAAGCAATCAATTCATTTACAAAAGACAGAACACTGATGCAACGATCTCTCGACCATTCTACAATACTATAGTTCTTGAGAACGGTCCTCATATTGTGCACAACAGTCATCACAGAAGCTGGACATACCTATGGACACTACCAGTTAATGGAAAGTACAGTGGATTCCTAATGGCTCTACACATAGTTCTCTTAGTCATAAGTGTTCTTTTGATTTTTGCCAGTGTTTATGCATTGCATTGTTTAAATAGGGCATTGTGGGAGATAATGCCGATTATGAGAATTCACAAAATTGTTCATGAAAAATATGTGGAGACCACTTATAATTACTGAGTTTTGTCTAGACCCTTTTGTTTTAATACTACATTTTTTAAATCTGTTTGAGTTTTGACTTGAGTTCTGTGGTATTAATGCCCATTTGGATTGCACTGTGGATGTTGGTTTTATGTTATACATTTTGTTCATATATTGCGTTGCATAATTGTTTAAAACATGACTTTACAACATGTATTTTAATATTTTTAATAATTGCTTTTAGTTAGGTAGCAGTATAACATATTGCACATATAAGCTAAATAATCATTTATATCTGATAAAATAAAACTCTGTATTCACTATAAACTATAAACTGAAGTTGTAATAACCATTTAAATGGAATAGGCCTCCCACTGATCATGAAAAAATTACAATTTGCAGGAAATCCCAAAACTCCATAGCTCTCATTTGTTCTAAAATAGATAGCGGATAGAAAATCCATGTGATTGTATTGTTATGTATTTACCACCAGAAATAGAAAAAGAAATATATTTTTGTGTTCTTTTATACAATTTCTATTAAACTGATATTAAATTGGGTGGGTGGGGGG
>JAOUQT010301144.1:0-16067 GCA_025769995.1 Xyliphius kryptos | reverse complement strand
GAGGGGGGGTTAGTTGCCCCGGTTGTCCGGAAGAAGTTCCCAAAATGTGGAGGCTTTGATGTTTGTTTACATGAATGTAACGGTTAACGCTGAATCCTCCTCGTTCTTTAAATGTTACGTAAGTTATGTTTTAACTCGTTACCTTAGTAACCAAACGATTGTATCGTTTTATTTACGTTTCACGCGACGTCCCGCACAATTACTGATTCTATTTGATAGTAAAGTGTATTTTATTCTTAAATCTGCACTAAAAGGCATTGAAAATAAATATTTCGTTGTTTTTTGTTACTGCCGTGTCATTTCCGCTGTCGTGTTCTAACGTTGTTGTAGCCAAAAGTTTTTCAACTAAGCTTGGAACTTTGGGGAAAACAGTTTGGGGAAGTTCGGGTCGTCAGCAGGTTTAAGCTAACTCAAGTCAAAAGAAGCAGCAAAAGAAGCTTTACTGGCATGACAATTAATTAAATTAGACAACACACACACAAAGTAGTTTAGGAAAAAACAGCTAAACTGCAGCACCATCAACTTTTTAAAACTTTTTTTAAAGCAAGTGTCTGTGGAAGAGGTGTGTTTTGAGAAGTTTCTTAAAAATGTTGAGTGACAGCCTTACGGATGTGTTGGGAAGCTTGTTCCACCAGGTGAATGAGGTGGAGTGAGAATTAGCATCTCGATGAGTTGGAACCACCAGGCGACATTCATCACTAGAGGGCAGTGAACGAGTCGGAGCGTATTTAGTAAAGATGGACTGAAGGTGCCCAACGATGCATTGGCGCCCTGTCCTGGGTGTATCTGCCCAGCGCCCAAGACGTTCTCTCCTGGATGGGCATGGGGAACCCCACCGCGACCCACATAAAGGAATAAGCGGAAGGTAATGGATGAATGAATGAATGAATGGACTGAAGGGGGGGGGGGGCAGATCCAGAGATTTATATATAACAGACAATACATACATTTATTCATTCATTATGTTCCGCTTAATCCTCTTTAAGGGTCGGGAGGTGTTCCCCATGCCCATCCAGGGAAGACCTCTTAGGTGCTGGGCAATCCATTGCTGGGCACACACACACTGCACAGTCTGGGGCAATTTAGAGCAGTCAATTCACATTAAATCCATGCTTATGCAACTTACGTTGACACGGGGAGAACATGAAACCTGGGAATTCCCATGGAGGCGAACATGTTAACCACTAAACCTCCGTGCCGTGCACAACTTTAAATAATATTGTCCTGGAATGAGAAGTTAGAGATTTGGCGACATCATTGATTTGCCTCTGACAATTGGTCACGTGGTTTCGTAGACTCATAAGTCATGGGGTAGCACACTTAACTGTGGACACTTTCTTTAAAATGGCTGACCCTACGGGGTCAGTAGCCATTCTCGTCTACTATGGAGTAGACATGGGGTGATTTAGGAGTATAATCCACCAAATCCACCCCAGTTGTTAGCATTATTTACATCTAGCGGTGCTAAGGTGGAGAACTTGATAACGGGAAAGTTGAAAGGCAGTTGTTTTTTAAATGAATGACGGCGTTTGGAGCTTATATTGAGTTGGGACTACAGCGTTCGTGCGTTTGCTTTCTTACGTGAATTTATTAGTAGGTTTTTCCAGAAAGAATGACGGAGCTTTAAGCTTTGTAGCTACTCGCTAAGTGCCAATCCACCCAAGGTGTTGCGTTCCATGGCGATAGCAAACCAACCATTGAACCTAGGAAGGTGCGACAGATGTCGTTTTTCCAAGGACATCATAAGGAATCACGACGCCAAATTTCAGCCTTGTAGGTCTTCGGGAAATGGTAGAGTTAGTGAGTGAGGACTTTGGAATTTATAGCTATAGATTATGAAACTAGGTGTTAAGCAGTGGGCTGTTTGGTAAGTGAGAATATAGTAACCATGCAACTTCAGACACATCGCCTCCACCATGTTACAAAGGTCATGTGACCGAAGAGGCCACACCCCCACTGTATTTACCAGGATATTCTTACATTCAGCTTTTGCATACGATGTCGTAGGCGATTCTGAACACAACCAGTGTTTCTAATTTTGATTTTGATTTCTGTTGCAGCTCTGCATTGCTCACTTTCAGTGCGATGGCCTCCGAACAGAATTCCCAACTGGTCCGGAGTTAAAATTAGTTTGAGGTTTGTTTGGTAAACCCATCATACATAGGGCTCTTCTGAAGTGGCATTATGGGTACAGCCTCTTCTCTGGTAAGTCCCGGAGACGTGATCGAGGATCCGTATGGAGCGGAAGGTGGAGAGGCGTGTGAGATTCCCGTGGAGGTCAAGCCCAAGCCTCCGTTAAAGCGCAGCTCATTCCTCCGTGGCCCACGCGTCATCGGTGCCAGCTTCAAATCCACGGGTTCCGTGGAGCTGGAGTACACAGCGGAGTACGAACGCCTGCGAAAGGACTACGAGATCTTCCGGGTCAGCAAGAGCAATGAGATCGCGGCCATGCAGAAGAAGGAAGCTAAGCTGGATGAGGAAAACAAGAGGCTACGCGCTGAACTGCAGGTCAGGACCGTGACCCTAGAACTGGTCCTCAGAATCTGGTATCATTCAGAATCCCTCATTCCGTAGATCATGGTAGGTCGTTCAAGGCCAACCCATGATGCTGCCACCACCATGCTTCACAGAGAAGATAAGCCTTTTATTTTGTAATGCTGACTGCAGACCCATCTAGAAGGTCATGTTATGTAAGAGGCCACAACCCCTCTGTATTAAACAGGTAGGAGACATGTTGGAGATATCGTCTACTGGTAATGTGATGGTCCAGTTAGTAAGCAAGTAAGTCATGTGACGTAAGATTAGCATTGTGAGCTCTTCTTCAGGTCCTTAGGCATCTTCTCAGTTTGTACCAAGATGCAACAAAGAAATGTTGTGTGTTAATCTTTGCTTTGGGCTTCTCAGGCCTTGCAGAAAACGTACCAGAAGATCCTGAGGGAAAAGGAAAGTGCCTTGGAGGCCAAGTACCAGGCGATGGAGAGAGCAGCCACCTTCGAGCACGACCGAGACAAAGTGAAACGGCAGTTTAAGGTTGTGAAAACCACATGTGTCCGAGTGTAATTTAAGCTAGTTCCAAAAGAGGAACCATACCCACAGGCTCTTTGTCATGGGTCATCGTCATGGAAACAAGATGAATAGAGTTGTACTAAACCATTCTTTTCTGTATAAATGATTCTTCATCTCTCTCTCTCTCTCTTTCTTTCTCGGTAAAAAGATCTTCCGTGAGACCAAGGAGAAGGAGATTCAGGATCTGTTGCGGGCCAAGCGCGATCTGGAGTCCAAACTCCAGCAGCTCCAGGCTCAGGGAATCCAGTTGTACGAGTCATCGGATTCTGACTCCGATGACAACCGCACAAGTGTCACGAGTAAGAGTGGTACTAAGGCGCTTGGGAGATTTGTCCTGGGGTTGTTGCATCTGGAACCGTAAACGGTCCCATGTACCAATGTCTGTAACCAATGAAGGTCCAGAACAAGGGTGTGCGACTTGTCCAAACCGTGTTATCAAACGTCTATAATCAGAACTTACTTGGGTCTCTAGTTCCAGCTATGCCTGCTTTTTCCCAATAGATGGCGCTGTCCACTTGTGAAGTTGAAGAAGCCAACTTCTGGGCTGCTCTATAAAATTTTAGATCCCATCAAAAAGTTTGCCCAGAATCTTTTGACATCTCACTCTTTTTCCCCGCCCCAGCTGCAGGAACCCAGTGCGAGTATTGGAGTGGCGGCATTCTGGGTAGTGAGCCCTCTATGGGGAGCATGATGCAGCTTCAGCAGACCCACCGAGGACCCGAGTTTGCTCACAGTCTCATCGATGTGGAGGGGCCTTTCGCGAACGTCAGCAGGGGTGAGAACATGACACGCCCCGTAGCGTCTCAAGCGTTTGTAGCCTAGCGGTTCAGCAACTGCTGCCTCTCTGTTCGTGTCCCCCAGATGACTGGGACGCCGCCGTCGCCAGCCTGCTGCAGGTCACTCCTCATGTGTCTCAGGCATTATGGAGCAACACGGTTCGCTGCTACCTCGTCTACACGCCGGAGACCAGAGCCGAGCTGAGTATTTTCATGCAGGTGACCACTAGAGGGTGCATACACATAACATGGTGGCATTAATAGTAGCATAGACATAAATACACTTAACTTGCATGTTAGCCCAAGGTGCTAATTTAACCCTCAGCTCTTGTTTAATATAGAGGGGGCGTGGCCTCCTACGGCACAGGGGATTTGCTGTATGCAAAATTGCCTATTAAACAGCGGATACTAGTTTTGATTGAAGAGTGAGCTATTTAGTAAACAAGTATGTAGTAGACCCACAAATTTGGACACCTTTGGAAAGGTCATGCCACACTATCTCACCCACTACCCGAGTACCTACAAGGCTAAAATTTGGCATCATGGTTCCCTACCATGTCCTTGGAAAATCTAAGTACTTGTCACCTTTCTACGTTCCATGGTTCCTTACATATCGCAATCAAATGCAAGACCACTGTCACATCGGGGTCTTCCAGAGTACTGAAGTACTTGGCCCTGTGATTCCCTACCATGTCCTTTCACACTTTCCTCGATTGTTCGTTTGCCATCGCCATCGACGCAACACCTCAGCCTTGAGTTCTGTGTTTCAGACATACTCTCCTCGTCTACGAAGGTTTTGCGAGCATCTGGGGCATTTCTACCTCAATGTCTGCTTCCCTGAGGAGAAAGCAGCTCTGTACCTGAAGGAACGCAAGACTGAGATCTCAAGAAGCTCCGTTTGTGTCCTGCTTCTCAAATCTAGAGTATCAAGGTACCATGGACCAATAAGTCCATGCCTAAAAGGTTTATGCCCATATCCGGTACTGTGGGGGTTGGGCAGGATGATACAAGGCTCATATGTTACTGAATTTCTTGTGTTTGTAGTTCTGTGACAGAGGACATCGAGGAGGCATTCGTACGGAATCCGGACTCTCGTCCCCTTCTGATTTATCTTAAAACCGAAGGCCGAGCGGCATCTGAGAGGGTTTCCGGTCTGAGCTTGGCGACCAGAGAACTGTTGGAAAGGGTCAACAGTGCCGATAAAGGGGCTAAGGTTAAGGTGGGACCCTAGCGTAAATACAAGGCCTGTGATGTCATGATGGAGATATTGACGTTGTTAACTGATGAGACTAAGTTGTATGAGTGACCACTGTGAAGCATGGTGGTGTATGGATAAATATTTGATCGTTTTGCCATTAAAGGACCTTTATAATATAAAAATCGAGAATATTTCCAAAATCAACATGACAGCTTGTGTCTAACAGCTGGAGAAAGCTACGGTGGTGTCCCTACAACTGGACAATGATCCCAAACCCATCAGCATGTCCAAGAGGGGGCAGCGTAAGCAAGCTTTTGGCTTAGCTTGAGGAGGAGGCAGGACAAAGTATGGGGGGCTGAAAATTCCTGAGAGAGACTAGCTGTGGGGGTGACTGGGAGACGTTCTTGTTCACTGCCCTGCCACCGGGGGATGTTCTGGGTTAAGGGGTGAAACATCTGATGGTGGTCCCAAGATGACGACTCCCACAGCTAGCCGGGGGCACCGTTGGAGGTCTACTGTGGAGCCTAGCAGCTTAGATTCACCTTTAATTAATAATAATAATGTCGTCGACATGACGGCTTGTGTCCAACAGCTGGGGAAAGCTACGGTGGCGTCCCTACAACGGGACAGGGATCCCGAACCAATCAGCATGTTCACAAAAAGACAAAGAGTTGTGTCAGTCCAGTAGATGGTAGGCAGAAAGCCGTGGACCTTGAGGGTCAGTATATCCAAATTTGCTGAAGGCATCAGACTTTCTTCTTTTAGCTGTTTCCATTAGGAGGCACCACTAAATGTACCCTGTCTGACCGGTCAAGTCCCAATGCCAGTGACTTTGTGGGCTACTATTATTGTTTGACCAAATCTGGAGTTTCTTATTTAATCTTAAACTCATTCCCACTGTATTTCCGTGATGGTCTTTGTTTGGCCTGCAGGTGGTGGACCATGAAGGCTCGGCTGAAGATGGCGCTGCACTTCTTAATGCCCAACTTGAGAAAATTGTTAAACAGGTAAACCTTGGTCTTAAGTCCCCCCCCCCCCCCATAATTTAGTCTATAGCAGGGAGAGGACAAACACATATTTTGATGGTATGAGTGGAATGGAGTGGTAGCTCCACGGTTAGGGTGTGGTTGGGATATTGGACTATCAATCAGAGCGGCGGGAGATTGGTCTTAAGTTCTGGCTACCTGGATAATACTTCCTTTTCTTATGAGAAGGCAAGAGGCTAGCCAGGGGGTCCTGCCAGGAACTGATCCTTGGCTGAAGTTCCTCAGAGAAGGGGACACTGCACCCAAGCTCCTGGAACCAGGGGCACCAGGCGAGGATTGGAGACTAGAGGTGGACCTGGTCAGACGGCTCCGTTTCCCAGGGGAGATCTGCAGCACCACGTTGCTACCAGACATGGTGCTGTGAACCAATTCCAACAGAACCGTGTTCCTGATAGAGCTGACGGTACCTTGGGACGAGGGAACGGAGGAAGCTCATGACTGCGAGGCTCTTCTCAGCGGGTCTTTTGTTTGTTACGTTGAGCGTTTGGCACAACGACCTTATTTTCCTTCGCTCTCTCATTAGGAGCTGCTGGGATTGGAGCCGGAGGACGGTGCTACACTGGAGGACAGGGAAGAACCCGACTCTGGTGATGTATTATGGGATGTGCATGACGAACAGGAGCAGATTGAAGCCTACCAGAGCGTTTGTAGCACCGAGGCTCACTACGGCTTACAAAAGGTTCCACGTCGCCTTGCCTTCTGATTTCATTTTATTCATTCAATCATTTATTCATTATCTTCCTCTACGAGGGTCACGGGGGGGTTCCCCAATGCCCATCCAGGAGAGAACGTTTTGGGCACTCAGGATAGGGTGCCAATCTATCGCTGTGCACGCACACACTCACACTATATGGGGCAATTTAGAGCGTACAATTTACCTGGAATCCATGTTTTTAGACTGTAGTAGAACCAGAGAACCCGGAGGAAACCCACAGGGAGAACATGGAAATTCCACCCAGATTGGGATTTGAAACGGAAATCCGCAGTGCTGAGAGGGGGACATGCTAACCACTAAGCATGTCCCCCTCTCAGCGCTGGGGGTTCCCGGTTCGAATCCCGATCTGTGAGTTTTCATGTTCTCCACGTGTCCGTGTGGGTTTCTGTATAGTGTGTGTGTGTCCAGTGATGGATTCCCAAATCACAAGTCATTGTGCCTGTGACCCCAACCGTCAAATTGTGGTAGGCGGGGTGTGATTCAGCCTTTTTCCTGCAGGGGCCTTTCAATGCATTCTAACTTGCATCTTCTCCCTGGTGCCTTCAGACCAGCCAATGAATCCAACAACGAGGTCAAACCCGGTTCCCTTATGGTTCTCAGTTGGGTAAGAATGTCTCAGTATTCCCTTTTTATTACCCTGGTTCTTTGTTTTCTCCTTCTTTCTGCAGTACATTGATGGTCTGAATGACATGGTCGCATCTCCTCCTCCCACACCACCCTTGCTTGTATCAGGAGGACCAGGCTCGGGCAAATCCCTCCTTCTCGCCAAATGGTACTCTTTAATTCTGCATTTGAAGGCTGTTATTTAAGCTAGAATTGCTAAAGGCATGTGGACATCTGACCATCAAGCATCCCATTCCAAACCCACAGGCTAACTTCTATCCATTACTTGGTTTGCTGTTGGTACTTGGTAAATATTCTGGCTTGCCGGATGGTTACAGAGACCGGTCGGCCGTTTACAGGCCAGTCACTGATTGGTTGTTGGGATTCTCGAGGTGCCGGACTCGGTACAACCAAACCCTGTTTGTCCTTGAGCAAGATGGCTGATGGTGGGTGTCCACAGACCTTTGCTTAAATTTGTCTGAAATTCTAAAAGCTACTCCTGCATCTCAGGATCGAACAGCAGCAGAAGCACTCGCCCAACACGCTGATCCTGTTTCACTTTGTGGGACGTCCTTTGTCCAGCAGTGCGGAGCCGGTTCTGATCATCAAACGTCTCACCGTGAAGGTCCGTGTTATTCTGTTGTTCGTTATCTGTATACCTTATTACTGGACCTTTCTTGGGTCCCTTCTGTATCTTGATATCCACATTAGACCATATCCTTCAGGGTTGATCACAGGAAGTCCAGGGGTGTTGAGTCAGGTTAACATTGTTGGTGAGGGTTTTTTTTTGGGTTGTACTAAAACTACTGCCTCAATTTTATATGATTCCCCTGATGGCCACATGGTGACGTTAGCGATCATGTGACTATTTTAAATTTTGGTGAAATGTAGTTGACATCCTTGATTCATTTTATTGGGGAAAGTAATAGTTCATGGAGCCGTATACCGTGTACAGTGTCTCAATTGGGATGTGTCCCAGATGTTTCAAGAACCTCTCCTCCTGGGACCGTCCCACATGCCCTTAAGGGTTTAGATCAAGGCTGTATTTTCTCTCTCTTGCCCATTCCGTAGCTCTTGCAGCATTTCTGGTCTCTCTCTGGACTCTCCATGGACCCCTGTAAGACCCTGGAGGAATTTCCTCGCTGGCTTGAGAGACTGTCCTCACGTCATCATGGAAACATCATCATCGTCATCGACTCAATCGACCAAATTCAAGTACTTTGGAAGATATTACTTCATTTTACATGTGTACACTGTGGGTTGGGGTCCGGTTAAAGAAATTAGACGGTGAGGGCCTTGCTCATGGACCCACAGTGGCAACTTTGGTCATTTCTGGGGTTGGGCTCTCAAACATTCATTGATAGCCCAACAACTTAACACCTAGTTATCGGGATACAAAGCTCTTAAGCGCCATCACACAGCATTCCTGAGCGGTACCTCAGACACAATTTGCTTTGTCCAGTGGGTGGGAGGAGTTTGGGATTCCTGTCAGCACTGCGATAAAGAATATCACAGGCTGTTCAATGGAACTGCCACTGGGGGGCCTTACAAACATGTTACTTTTCTCACACACATTGTGTGATCGTCATTTTTTGCTTTTCCCAGAATGCCGAGCGACATATGAAGTGGCTGATTGATCCTCTTCCTGCCAATGTAAGGGTGTTGGTGTCCGTCAATGTGGAGACCTGCCCTCAGGCCTGGAGGTATTAGATACTAAACCATTACTGCACTGTAAACACATGCGGTGCAGCTCAGTCCTGCAGGTGGCGACACTAATACATGTTATTAATGATGTCTAACCTTATAGAACACAGTTAGTTCCTCAGACTCGGACACGCACCTGAAAATATCCAATGTACTTTGATACTCCAAACTCTTGCCTCTGTCCTCAGGCTGTGGCCCACACTGCACCTGGACCCGTTCAAGCCGAGAGAGGTAAAGAGCATCGTCAACGGAGAGTGTATGACCGCCAAGCTTACCAAAGACCAGGTGGGCGCACTCGTCCTTCCTGTGGACTTCACACCGTCTACTAAAGTCTCTGATCGCTAACCTTCATACTTACTTTCCAGGAGAAGGTTCTGGAACGTCACTGCCGTTCTGCCTCCACCTGCAACGCGCTGTACGTCTCTCTGCTAGCCAGACTTCTCACTCAGTAAGCATCGCGACATTCAGCAGAATATTCTTTTCTTATCTACTGCACAGTAGGCGCGAATAGATCGAGCTGAAGGTGGGCGGAGTCGACTGTTTACAATGTTAATAAGACACAATCACAAACAAACGTGATCATGTCCAACAGGATGCATACTCGCTTACTAAATAGCCTTGATGGACCATCAGAGGTTCCATCTAGTTCTGCCCCTGCTACACCATGCAGGTCTTCCTGGTCCTCAGAGAAGTTGTTGCACCAGAGCACGTCCTGCCAAGACACGGTGGCCCTGTACGGCCTGAGTCTGAAGGTGATCCTGGACGCACTGAACACCGAGCGAGAGCGACACGTCATGAGAGAAGTGAGTTTGGTGCACAGAGGAGATACTTTGGTGAATAGCAGGTATGTATTAATGTGTGTGTGTTATTGTGTGTAGCTACTCTGTTTGCTGTGTGCGAGTCATAACGGACTGAGTGAGTCGGAGTTGTTGGAGATGTTCCCCGAGCTGAGTTTCCCTGCGCTGTCCTCTCTGCTCTGCAGGCTGAACCACCTTCTCATCGTAGCCTTCAGCTGCGGACTAGTGCGCTTCCAGCACCTACAGGTCCTGTGTGTGTGTGTGTGTGTGTGTGTGTGTGTGAAATCTGTAAAGGCTTCGCTAGTTAGAAGAAGGTTTTCACTTTTTGAGACCCGAGTTTCCAACAAGAAAAATGTTCATGGCAACTATCGAGTACCAAACTCCATAGTGATGAACATGACCGGTTTACAGTGCCTTCCAAAAGTATTCGGCCCCCTTGAACTTTTCAAACTTTGGCCACATTTCAGGCTTCAGACATAAAGATATGAAATTGTCGTTTTTTTTGGGAAGAACCAAGTACATCTGGAACACAATCGTAAAGTGGAACCACATTTATAAAATATTTTAAACTTTTCTTAGAACGTGGGGCGTGCAACATTATTCGGCCCCCTTGTGTTAATACTTTGTAGCGCCACCTGTTGCTGTGATTACAGCTGCGAGTCTCTGGGGGTCTGTCTCTATCAGTTTGGCCCATTCCTCCTACAAACCATCTGGAGCTCAGTGAGGTTGGATGGAGAGCGTTGGTGAACCGCAGGTTTCAGATCGTTTCACAGATTCTCCATTGGATTCAGGTCTGGACTTTGACGAGGTCATTCTAACACCTGGAGGCGTTTATTTGTGAACCATTCCATTGTAGATGTTGCTTTGTTTTGTATCATCGTCTTGTTGGAAGATAAATCTCGATCCCAGTCTCAGGTCTTCTGCGACTCCAACAGGTTTTCTTCCAGAATGCTCCTGAATTTGGCTCCATCCAGCTTCCTATCAATTTGAACATCTTCCCCGTCCCTGCTGAAGAAAAGCAGAACCAAACCATCATGCTGCCACCACCATGTTTGACAGTGGGGATGGTGTGTTCTTTCACGCCAAACATAACGTTTTGCATTGTGGTCAAAAAGTTGGATTTTGGTTTCATCTGACCAGACCACATGTTTGGTGTCTCCCAGGTGGCTTGTGAGACTTTTTATGGACATCTTTTAGAAATGGCTTTCTTCTTGTCACTCTTCCATAAAGGCCAGTTGTTGGCTGATTGTTGTCCTATGAACAGAGTCTCACACCTCGGCTGTAGATCTCTGCAGTTCATCCAGAGTGATCATGATGGGTTTGAAGCCTGAAATGTGGCCAACGCTTAAAGTTCAAGAGGGCAGAATACTTTTGCATGGCACTGTACCTTGTTTCCAAGGCGACTGGACTTCCTCAGTGCCGGGTGATGTGACGGATGTCGTGTCCAAACCAAAATCGGCAGTGGAAGACTCGTAGCTCGGTTGAACTGCAGATGTTTAGTTTCACAGCCACAGCTTGAGGGAGATGTTGCTTAAATAACAAAATTGTGTGTGTTGTGCCTCCAGGCGCGTGAGGCTGTAATGCTGGAGTTCCTTGATGGAGGGAGAACTTGTGCTTCATACAGACAGAAACTCATCCAGTATTTCAGCCAGCAACTCCGGTTCGAGTCTGACACGACCGCGACGCAGACATTACTAACAACGTGTGTGCGACCCTGACCTACACTAACAACCGCTGCATTATTGATTACATCACCACCATATACAAAAACTACACCACCACCAACAGTCAACACCACTGCCAATCAAGTACCAGTAACAACAGCATCTTCACCACTACCAGCACCACTAAAACCAACATCACATCTAAAATCACCGTCTGCACCACCCCAATTAACATAAGCAACACCCCTAACAACAACCTCAACACCCCTAACAGCATCACTACCAACTCTACCAGCATGTTGTATCCACCCATCCATTATCTTCTGCCTGTTCCTCTACTAGGGTCGTGGTGGGGTTCCCCATGCCCATCCAGGCGAGAACATCTCAGGCGATGGGCAGATACACCCAGCACAGGGCGCCAATCCATCGCTGGGCACACACTCACTCACACATCCACACACACACTATACAGGGCAATTTAGAGCATTCAATTTACCTGGAATCCATGTTTTTAGACTGTGGGAGGAAACTGGAGAACCTGGAGGAAACCCACGTGGACACGGGGAGAAAATGGAAACTCCTAGATCAGGATTCGAACCAGGAACACCCACCGCTGAGAGGCGAACGTGCTAACCACTAAGCCACCTCGTTTAATGGCCAATTTATGAGCCAATTACGACACCACAGTTCCAATCATCTGCTTTGAAAAAATTAAAAGTTCCTGATGAGTCAAAAAATACTATTAATGATTTAAAGAGAACACTGTATTTCACATGTCTAAACGTTTATGTACAGTATGTAACAGCATGCATTAGTGAACTGCGACCTATAGAAAACAAGTCCCTTCCAGGTTAAGCTGGAACGCCACAATGTTATATTGTGCGAGCACGCCGAGAGTCACTGAAGACCTCAAAACCGTATGCAGAAACTCCATTCATCCCACAGCTCCCGAGGCAAAATAGTTTATAACCACTGATGTGAAGATAAAATCACCGTCACTTAGACAACTCAAAACCGATCTATTTCACATCGAGAGCGTGGGGTGAGTGAGGGTAACAACGTTAAAGGCGATGTATGGGGGCAAGCCCAAACAAAACTCATTCTCCATTCATTTAATCTTCTGAAATTGAAGGTAAGAGAAAACCGTGGAAGAAAAAGCAACTGTCTCCTGTTCCAATAATCAATCTGACACGCCACTCATGCCAACAAAGTGCAAAATAGATGTTTAGCTGGAGTGAAACTGGGAATGCTTTCTACCTCACTGTAAGAAGGCTCTTGCTGGCAGCAGCTAAAATAACTATGTTGACTTTGCTCATTCCTGTCGTCCCTCAGGTGCAATGGTGCGTGATATAATCCCGTCTGTGTTTAAAGTTTATTCTTCATTTCATATTCCATTTAATACGAAGATGAGCGGAGGAGAGACGAACTGTAAAATTAGCAGATTGTGATATGTGAGAAAGGCTTTATTTTTGGTGGAAGAAACCCTGTGTATGTGTAAACGTTTATTTTGGGCTGTAAGGCCGGTTTTTAAGGAAGTTGGATCAGCTGGGCTTTGGAAGTTTGCTACCATCTGCCAGTTTTTTAATTAATATATGAATAAGGTTCATAGTAGTGCTTTATAAGTGCATTTAAAAAGCTTTATAATGTATTTATAGTGCTTTATACTCAAACTTATCATAAAATAAATATATAACACTTGACATAGTGCAGGTGCGCCCACACTTTTCTGGCCTGAGATCTTCTTTTTCCAGTGGACTGGATTCATCTTTTTTTTTTTTTTTTTAAAGCTTTAATGTTTTTAACTTTTTTTACACACATCATGTTGATAGTATTAGCAATACAAGGCAATTCACTGAAAATAAAACCTCTAATATTGTGATAATTTGCACCGAATGCTGTCAGTCAGGTGTGAGGAGTCTGAACAGTAGCTGCTAAATTATCAAACAGGCTTCGAATGATGATCGGTTAGGGTGGAACAATGTCTGGACTTTATTCATTTTCATGTGGGAGAAAGGCTGCTTGACATAAGTAGGTTGATCCAAAATATGTGGCACATTTATGTTTGGATAATTTTCTTCAGTAAATTCCAAAACTGCCCAACAGAGGTCCTTTAAATGTCAGTTTGCAGGTTGAAAATTTTATTATTGACACTATAAGATGCTTTTTTGTTTATTTGTTTTTAAATCCTGAAACAACGAGTCTCTTCATGTCCTCTTAAAAAATTTTTTTTTTTGCTTCACTACAGCGCGACTCACCCCAAAATGATGTCACAGCGGCAGCTTTTTTGGATGGAAATTCCTCTTTGTGTTTTGTGCATAGTTTGAATCAAGCAGACGGATTTGTAGTTTGACATCATAAAACCAAAATAAAAATGGTTCACCTTTTAGCCCAAATAAAAGTGGTAAGTTTTAGATTTCTTGGTTCCTGGTCCCGCACGCATCTTGTGAGTCGGTTCCTTTTTTGCATAGGAAATAAAGAAGCCAAGTTTCAGATTTGTAGGTATACAAGAAGACCTCAACGTGACACTAGAGGGGTCTTGCTTTTCAAACGTAGAAAGCTAAGGAAGTACTAGGTTTTTTCAAGGACATGATGAGGAATCACAATGCCAAATTTCAGCTTTGTAGGTACTCGAGAACATCCCGATGTGACATTGGAGGGGTCTTGCGTTTGATGGTGATATCGAACAAATCCTCAAATTTAGGAAAGTAAGAAGTTATTTTTTTCAAGGACGGCATAGGGAATGAAGAAACCAAGTTTCAGGTTTGTAGGTATACAAGAAGACTTCGACGTGACACCGGAGGGATCTTGCGTTCAATAGAGATATTGAACGAACCATCAAATTTAGGATAGTAAGAAGCAGTTAATTTTTTTCAAGATCAGCAAAGGAAAGAAGAAGCCAAGTTTCAGATTTTTAGGTATACAAGAAGACCTCGACGTGACATCGGAGGGGTCTTGCGTTCAATGGAGATATTAAACAAACCATCAAACGTAGAAAGGTGAGAAGTACTTGGTTTTTCCAAAGACATGATGAGGAATCACGGTGCCAAATTTTACCATTGTAGGAACTCTGGAAGCAGGAGAATTAGTAATGAGTGAGTGAGTCAGTGATGGCTTTGGCATTTATAGGTGTAGATAAGTCATTATGTACTAACATCAGTGCAGTCACCTTTGTAGAAGTAATAAATGACAACACTTAACTTTATTGCCAGTGCTGAGAGTCAATACTGTAAGCATTCATTAGTCATTAAGAGTCATTATAAAGTCCTTTTCAAAGAGGGCATTAGTTTAACACAAACATTATAAAGCTTTAGAACAATGTTCTCTACAACAGTTAAAATATACACTTTATAATGCATTTTCATATTGTGTTATAAAGCCTTATGGCATGTTCTTATAATACTTTATGAGTGTGGTTATGAACATTTATGTACATTAACAAAAGCTTATGTCAAGTGTTATAGAGCAGTGGTTTTCAACTTGTGGGTCGTACTGCAAGGGGGTCGTTGGAAAAAAAATTGTTTTTTTTTAGTTTGCACACAACACGCAGCGCTTGCTACCTAGTGGATTGGTTAATATGCTGAGCTATCTATTTGATTACTAACTAGTTAGTTAGCTACTTCAGTCTGTGTGAAGCTGTTGTCTTGTGTACACATCATGGATAAATGGTTGGAGCTGGACCATCTACATGTGAAGCAGCCACTGTATCTCTAACTGAGTGAAACATTAGGTGAGGCTGTAAATGGTATTTAGTTTAAAACAGCAATAAAATAATATTCTGGGGGGCTGTGGAAAGTTTTGGGCGTGGGTTAAGCCTTGGGTTGCAAAAGGTTGGGAATTGCTGTTATGGGGAATTTGTCATACGTGTGCTTTTCTACCAGGCTGCATTGTAATGTATACAGGATCTTCGTCAGTAAAGCATAGAGCTACCACTAGTAACCAAAATAAATTGTATTTAACAAGCAGGTACGACTAATAGTCTCTAAAGAGCGCCTAACTATCTGTTATGAGTGTACTATTAGTGAAAAAAAAGGGATTCACTGGATCAGTTTTGTGTTTTTAAGCTCTGAGGTATAAAGCTGTCACTCATCAAAAATGCTCATCTCTACAATAACAGCTCAAATGTTACCCCAAAGGCTGTTTTGAAAAAGCCGAAGCCTACACTGGTTTTCTGAGCCCAAGGGAGGGGCCATGTGTGTTTGTGCAGCATGACAGCTGGAGACTGTGGGGTCACACTGCGCATGTCTCTGCAAAGGCTTCAAATCTCTCAGCAGCCACCTCTCACAACACACACTCATTTTTCAACTCCCACACTGATGCACACAAACACATTCTGAATATACGCTCACACACACACACACACAATGGACGTATTAATGCACACATACATACATACACATACACATGAAGCGTCAATGGCTGTAACAATAATAAACGTGTCAATAACGCAATAATGAATAAATCGACATTAAAGATAAGCACACTGTTGTTGTTTGATGTG